>JAUESI010000002.1:2600344-2611789 GCA_032275145.1 Synergus laeviventris
TTGTTACATTGCTGTTACATAAAAGTTATATAACGGTTACACAGTTGTTACGTAAAAGTTATGTAACTGACACATAATTATTATTGAAATGTTACATAACGGTTATATAAAAATTATGTACCAGTTAAATAACAGTTGCGTAACAGTATAAATTCAAAATATAATTTAAAGTCTAAATTGAAAAATTATTTTAGAGAGGGACGACTCACCTAGTTTGGCTGAAGGGAAGAGGTCCTCTTTCTTCTTTAGCTGGTCTTCGGATAGCGGATGCTAAAAGTTCAGGAATGTCCAGAACGGAAATGTTGAGAACTCCTCATAATAAACCCGAATTTCCTACCGACACTTGGAATTTCGAAATTTTAAACGATAAAGTGAAGGTTCCCAATAAAGAAACAACTTATTGGTGTCGAATCTTCAAACTGTCGCCAGTGCTAAAAGAAAAGTAAGAAATCAATGTTACATAGAGTTTATATAACTATTAAACAACGGTTACACTGTTGCTATATCAATCTTAGGTAACTGTTATATCGTTGTTATATAAATGATACATAACGGTTACATAGCTGTTACTTCAATCTGATATAACTATTACGTAACTATTGTATTCATGTTATATAAATGTAACATAACTTCACCTCTCAAAATACTTTCAGACATCACATCTTGCAATTTGGTCCAGTGATACAAAAAGACAACGAACATTTGGTCCATCACATGGAAGTTTTTTACTGTGATGGTCCAGTAGATTTGGAAATTCCATTATTTAACGGGCCGTGCGATAGTCCTGATCGACCACAAAAAACACAAGTAAAAATTGAATTACAGAAGAATTTTTTAGCCTCTCTAAAAAATCTCAGACGCTAAAAATAATTTTTTTCGTAATTTACAGATTTGTAAAAAAGTTTTGGCTGCCTGGGCAATGGGCGCAGATGCGTTTGTTTATCCAAGAGATGCAGGTTTGTCTATCGGAGGGGAGAATTTCAATCACCACGTTATGCTCGAAGTCCACTATAATAATCCTGAATTACAAGACCAAGTTGTAGATTCGTCAGGAATCCAATTTTTCCTTACAAAAACTTTGAGAAAATATGACGCAGGTGTACTTGAATTGGGTCTCGAATATACGGACAAAATGGCCATCCCGCCTCAACAGGTATATACTAGTTTCAAAATGGTGGCGTAAATTCTATCAGCTGATCTTGAGGAAAAGTAAAAAACTATGAGAAACAAAAAAAATGTTAATTTTGAATATGGTGGTAAATAGTTCACTCTAGAGGATTCCAATCCACTAATAAAAAATAAAAAATTTTCATTTTTCGGAGCATTAATCTTAAAGTAAAGTTGCGAGGTGGGGATATCCAGGCGCCTTCACTGGCATTACGTTTTTTCTAACTTTTTCACTTTCAGGAAGCATTCTCTTTATCTGGACACTGTATTTCCGAATGTACAGGCGTTGGCTTGCCTCAAAGAGGAATTAGAATTTTTGGATCTCAACTACACACGCATCTGACAGGCATAAAAGTGATGACACGTCACATAAGAAATGGCGAGGAACTGCCACTTTTAAACTACGACAATCACTATTCGACCCATTTTCAGGAAATTAGACTTCTGCCCGACCACGTGACAGTTCTACCGGTAATAATTTTGCATTAAATAAAAATTATCCACCAGAAAACAGCACTCGATATATTACTTTCCGGGCATTTGTTCCTGATTTCTTTACTGAATAAAACATTTAACATCGAAATCGATTCACTGCACACGAATTCTGATTATGTTTCAGGGCGATTCTTTGATAACAACTTGCACTTACAACACTATGAAAAGGACAAACATAACCCTTGGAGGATTTGCCATATCCGACGAGATGTGTGTTAACTACATTCACTACTATCCAAACACGCGACTAGAGGTAGTTAAAAAATATGCGCATGCGCAGACGCTGAACTGGTGTTCGCCCACTTCGAGTTGTAATTTTCACATAAAATCTTTTAAAAAATGTATAAATTGAATATGTCTCGATAATTATATTCAGAATCTTGGCAAGAATTTCCTTGTCGTTTTATTTTAAAAAATTTTCATTTTTAGGTATGCAAGAGTGCCATCAGCGATGATGCGTTAAGAACCTATTTCCGGTATATGCGCGAATGGGAAAATCAAGGGACGAGTAACGAGAAGGGGATTTCTGAGAACTATGGAAACATCGAGTGGACCAGGGTTCGAATTTCTGCCTTGCACGATCTTTACGAAGCAGCGCCTCTTGGTAATTACATTTTTTTAAAATAAAAATTATAATTAAAAAAAAAATCTAATCAATTTCTTTCTAGGAATGCAATGTAACGGTTCCGATGGTTCACGATTGCCTGGTTTGTGGAACAACATTGCAGCGACACCAGTTCGACTGCCACTTCCGCCCCCAGCGAGAAATTGTCCGGACGAGAATAATATCAACGATTGAATCTCAACTTGATATAAACAATATGCAAAGAGTTAGAAACATCTAGTAATTCTACGCAGTATAATCGATTCTATTGTTCATAATGTGATTGTTAGTCGTTAATAAACAACAAGAACGGAGTTAAATCTCATGAAAATAAATTATTATCTTACAACTAGAGAAAGACGCGGGTTGCAAAGTTTACAAATTTCATATATTTGCGTACTAAAATGATTTTTGGCAGTACATCCTTCTCCGCGCATAAGCTGGCTCATGATGCGTAATAACAATCTATACTTCAATCGCGGATAATCAATAATATTATTAATAAAATAATAATAATAATATAATAATAATACATATACATTATACAATATATATAATAATGCTCTAATAATGGATAGTGATGTTATCTTTACATGTCGTCAAAATGTACAAAAGGAAACGCATTTTTTTCTGCACCCAGAAATGCTCGGAGTGTGTGCGTTTACAAGAAGAAGATTTGTCACGTAATTGGTACATTACATAAACAAGACTGGGCCACGCATAGGGCCACACACGCATGCACACATACACACAATATTATGCACATGCAGAGTTTCATACACATGTAGAAAACAGTGACAATCTGCAAAAAACCGTTTTCGAAACTACATTATATCCATCGTCTGACGTCTTGTACGATTTTCTATTTTTTTTTTGCTTTTTAGTATGACGCAATACTGATGTAGTTCACCTTTTCAAAATATAAAGGCTCTTTATTTTGAGAAAAAAAATACCAGCGATCTTTTGTACTGCCAAATTGTACGATCAAAAGTATATTTCGTGTGCACAAAAGGGATGGATTTGGAGAGTGTTCTCTTTCGGAATGTGCGTCGGCAGGATTGTTTCAGGTTGAAGAGGATAGTTTGCTCCATCTCTCATTAAATTTAGTGTTTGAAGGCTAAAATTTGAATAGAAAACCTTCTGCGCATTCATGGAACCATTAGATAATTTCTGCGCTTTACAAGTTTCAATATAAAATAGTAACAAACTAAATGTCAAACTTTTCTCTAACGCTAAATTTTGCACGAACATTATGAATTAGAGACAGTATTGTCTAACACAATTCAAGATTTAATCTCGCATTTATAAAAACTACATTATATAGATTTTTTTAAACTAATGGTCGTATTCCTAATTTCTCCAAATATCATTATTTTACTTTCGAGGTACACTTTAGCTAAAAAAATACCGAACTTGTCTAGTAAATTTAACCAGAGACGGAAAAATCAGTCTTGAAGCGACGAGAAGCACGAAACGCATTATTTTATTTTTTTCGAAAAATACGTTTGAGTACAAAGGACGCGGGATTGTTCTCTATTCCTCGAAATTTGGTAAAAGTTATATAAAAAGAGAGGTCACCGAGGATCTACGAGGATTTTTTGTTTGTGTTAAGGACATGTGGCAATTACTATACGAATGCCCTTAATCAGAAATATCTATAGGAACACGCGAATGCAAAAAGTGTAAATTTTCGAAGCGTCGTAGGTTATACCTCTCGGATAAGTCATCTCTTCTTTTTTTTTCTCGTATAAAAAAGCTGAATTTAATTTCCTCCAGCAGAAACCGGCGTGGAAAGCACGCCTAAATACAATCGCAAAGTATAAAATATATCACTTTCTGCTACGCTACGAGTGTGGATAACTACATAGTCAATGCGGATCGTTTGCAATCAATGCGGACTGATTCCGACATTGATTTCGTCAAATCCGCGGAAGTCTGGTTAACTTTGAATACTAAATCCACGACGGCGATCAGCGTCAAGCGGATTCGCAGTGGGATCTGTTCAGGGTAAGTGCAGGTAAAAAGTACATAAATGATTGATCTGTACGAAGCTCTCGACTAGAGTGATTGATTGCTTTGTTGTGTCTGCAGTTGC
Source organism: Synergus laeviventris (assembly GCA_032275145.1). Taxonomy (NCBI): domain Eukaryota; kingdom Metazoa; phylum Arthropoda; class Insecta; order Hymenoptera; family Cynipidae; genus Synergus; species Synergus laeviventris. The sequence continues at coordinate 2,604,706 of JAUESI010000002.1, forward strand.
ATCTGCAAAAAACAATAGAGTATCCCAGCTTGAGCCATCACGTCGACGGTGCCGGCAGCGAGAGGATCTCGGCTTTTTTGGTCGATGCGGTTGCTGGTCCCGGGACGCAACAAAGTGGGACCAAAGACAGTTGCTAAATTATGTAGGGACATTTTGTTCTGCGTCTCATGCTTGTTGATGCGAATTAAATGAGCCAGGAGGAAGTCGATGACTGCTTTGTTGACAGCGGGTAAACCTTCATATACTCTACGCAATGCCGTGTTTCTCGAGATCTCCCCGGTCTGAAAAGCCTCTAGAAATGCGGGGTAAAGGGCGTCAGTGAAGAGCGCCTCTGGCATTTCTCGTAAATACAGCTTCAAGACCCCAGTTACGGAGTGCACATCCACCTGGAAGCGAAAAATATATGTTCAGTCACCTACTGCGCATGTGTAGAACTCAATATAAACTGTCGTGCATGCGTAGACCTCGTTACGATCTCACCTCCTTCAAAAGTTGTTCAGCCTCATAAGAATTGCTCTCAAAAGATTTCCGCAGCCTTGCCAGGTCCGAAGCCGAGCCCGAGACACGATAAAGACCAACTTCGCCAACTCCTCGCCTCTCGACTTCTCGGACGCAAGCGGTTATAATGAAAGGCACATCTCTCTTCTCCCGCCTTAAAAAGATAAAGACCATGATTAATAGTTTCTTACTCTAGACTTCCTAAATAAAAGCAGACGAAACTTACTTGCAAACTTGCTGGATTTTGGCTCCGAAGAGGCCTTGAGGTTTTGCAGAAGGTACTCTCCTTAAGGTAACTTCACTTGGAACGAACTTGAGTGAAACGTCAAGTGAGGCAGGGCCCAAGTTCAAGCTCTTGTTCACCTGGTCGACCTGATCCTCAAGGAGCCAGGATCTGCTCAAGCGTTGCGTGCATTTTCCTCTCAGTACCGAGCGACCTCCACATTCTTCGTAAAGAAGAATCCTCAGATTTTGGCTTCCCTCAAGCTCCACGACAAAAGTTTCACCTGGAATTGACGGGATGTTGTATTTAAAGAAAAACATTCGCTTTTGCGGATGTGTAAAAGCTTCTGATATCTACGGCGAATGATCTAGAGCACATTTCTTACCCCAAGTTGGTGCTTGTCCCCGAGTAACTCGACTCCTCGCGCGTTTGAAGTAATGCCCATAGCTGTCGACTTCCACGATAATGAAGAGATCCCCCGATCTGTCAAGACCCGGAGGCGTTAGACCCACGAGAGTGAGATGAAGGTCTCCAAGCAGAAGGCTTTCATCTCGCCTAGACCGCAGCAAATAGCTGCCCATGTCCGTCTGAAGATAAGTTCTGCAGGCAGTTACCCAAGCCTGAAGCTCGTACATTGAGAGAGGAAGTGATCCTGGCGGCTGCCCACCCTGTTGTAAAGCTTCAACAGCCTCGATCCACTGCGAGCGTTCGAACTCACTCGACAGGAAGAAAGTGTAAGAGTTCTGGACCCTGTTTTGGCTCTTGTGCGAAACCCGTAATACCAAATTTGGCGAAGCCAACACCAGTTGCGCCTCCAGTTCCGCTAGCTTCTTCCTGTTCTTGTCGGTTCCTCTACTACCCAAGCGAATTCGCTTCTCATCGTTGCGTTCCTCCCAGAGAATTTGATCCCTCACCGTGCAGGCTTGAGATCTGAGAAGAAATCAGGTAAGTTATTGGCCTGTTTTTTGAGGAAAACAGTGATTTTCAGATTCGAAGAGATGTACATTGAAAGATTCTAGTAAATTACCTAAGGGCGACGACATTTGCAGGACTATTTTCTCTAGGTTCGACTCCATCTTCGAGAACAGCAGCCTCCGCAACAGGGATGTACCACTTCAATTCAAAAGTGAATTTGTCACGACCTGAGGCTTTATACTTGGCGCAGGCGATGACGTCGTTAAATAGGAACAAGTGCCGAAGCTTCCGATGACCGTCGGCTAATTCCACGACAAACGAGTTCTTCACTAGCCTCCTCTGCGCTCGATCATGACTCTGAAATGTGTTAAATTCAAATTAAACTCAGAAGATACCAGAGAGTACAAAACACCAAGTTTAAAGCAAGTTTTCCCTAACTTATGTGTGAAACTAACATACCGGAAACATAGACTTCGTTTGTATAATGTTGAATTCGTCTAAGAAGTTCCTAGTCATCGCGAGAGCCTCAGAAAGTGGCGCGTGATCAGCGTGATTCGGTGGCGTATGTTTGAGGAGATCCTGCAACCGATTTGACATAAAATTAGTTTAATCATTCTGATGATAAGAATCCCATTTTTTATGTACACAGAGCAAAGAAGAATCAAGATTACATGAAGAACGAGGGCGTTCTTTTGAACGCGAGCCACCGGCTTGTGAAGCAGGTCCTCGAGGGACAAACCGGGTCCCTTCGGAAATCCTCTCAGTCTAATATCTCTTGTAATTTCTCCAAACTGGGCTGAGTGCGCAGAACATCTTCGTACGGTGTCAGTTGCCCTCGCGTAGTTGTGCAAAAACGCTCCGTAAATTCCTATATTGCTTCCCATAACCTGATCACACATAAAAAAATACATCAATCTAATGTCTTCTAATCAACTGGAGATCAATTTCAGATCAGTTGAGTCTCAAAAAAAACCTTAAATTGCTCTCCAACGGTTGTTTTGCTGTCCCATTTCTCGATCTTCTTTCTCAGACCGTCTAAAAACGTCTGATGAAGGGCGTGAAGTTCTGGTATTTTGTAGAACATTGTGCCGAATTCGTCCTCGGAAATAACAGGTTGAGAGGTTGTTAATGTCGCCCGAATTGCTTTCATGTACTGAAATATAGGAAGACTTGGTAACAAAAGGACTTTTCCAATTGGTCGGAATTAAAAGACCAACTTACCTGCATCATAACATTGAGACACTCCACATAAATAGTTTCGCTTTCGACAACGGAATTAACAATGCACTTAACCATCGACGTCCTGTCATCCTCTATCTCCTTACCCTTCTCTTGCCTCCTTGGAGTCGTCGGCGTCGGAGACTCGAGACTCCCTTCACTCAAACTTAAAGGCTCCGCATCACTACTTCCAGTCTCGTTATCGGTGGACAGTGCTCTGAGGAGGATCGGCGGAGCCGGACTCGGACCCTCCTCGTCCTCGCTATCCATGGCTGCCCTGTGCCTAAGGAACCAAAAATTTGATACGAAAAGAAATTTACTAGTCGAATGCCCAAGAGGAAGTGGAGTCGGGTTGAAAATAAAAGAGGAGCAAAATTTGAAACTGAAAGGGGAAGCCGGAGAGACCAGAAGGCCTTAGTCAACTTACTGGATGAAGTAGTCGATGTTGACGTAGTTACTCTGATTCCCAGGGGATTCTGGTAGCGAAGGCGGCCTTCGAATGGGAGCTTTGCTTACATTATTGTTGCTAACTGCTGGGACTCTGGAATCTATATAAACGTATTCGCCGGTTGGATCCAGAGCTACAGAATCGTAGTAAGGCTCTTCTTCTGAGGCTTCGGCGTCTCCCTCCTCTCCCTCACCCTCTCCGTCACCGTCGCCCTCTGCATCATCGTTCGGCGCCTTTTCCGAGTCTGCTTAAAACGAAAAAAAATATTAGGACTTTTTTCGTAGGCGAAAAGAAAAAAAAGAAAGAAAAACCAGTATAAAATGCGGAAACCTTTCTCATCTTCTTCCTTGACACTTTCCTCCTTCTTGTCCTTTTTGGAACTCCCAGTGACTTCAATTACTGTGACGTAATTGCTCGGAACATCCGGATTGCTGTTCCTCCTAAATTCAGGCACTTTCTCAGGGCTCCTAGGGATCTCGCTCTTCGGTCTCCGGTTGCAATTCAAGGTAGAACTTAATTCAGAAACGCACTTGTCTTGAAGAGTACTGATGTCCTCCCTAACCGGAAGTGGTGCTGGTAAGGTCGTTTCGCCTTCCTGAGTCGCCGAATCGTGGAGACTATTTTCTGCGGTGTGGAAGCTGTGACTCGGAGACTCAGTTCCGGAAGCTTTCGACTCTGTCGACGAGACGGAATTGTTCGCCAATTGCTTGTGGCGCTCAACATCCGCTAGGAGCCTTTCAAGATATTCCACGTAGAATTCTTCTTTTTCTAGTTCCTCCCTCAGAGCTGCGACCTAGAAAAAATTGATTGAATTAAAAATTTATTATAAACAGGTTGTTTTTTTTATTTAGATTTTAAGAGTTCATTAAAGTCACTATTGTAATAATAATTTTTTTATAATAACTCTTTATTTTCATTTTTGATTTTAATTTTCAATGAGTCCCCTCTTTAAAGGGAGGAAGTTTATTCAATCATTCACGCCAGTTCAATTGCCACTTTTTTCGCACATTCGAGCCTGCCTGTTAACGACAATAGGAGACTCGAATGACTCATAGATTAATCACGTATGAAGCTTGATAGGCCTAATTCGAATTAGGTGCTTCTACCACCCATAATTAAAATTGTAACCGTAATTGAGTCATCGCTCTTTTACAATCTCTACACTTTTTTTCTGTAACTCGTACACATTCTTCGCACTATCAGAGAGAATCCAGTGAGTCATTTTATCAATTTTGCAGCTTATAAATCTTAAGGGCCGATAAAATGAGCAAGAAATAAAATAAAATAAAAATATAGGACAAAAAGAAAGAAAAAAACATAGCGAAAAATGGAACAAATAAGAAAATAAAGGGAAAAAAAATAATTTCGAGGATATTAGGATACGTAATTGTGGGGAATTTGATTTTCGAAAATATCATAACATCAAAAGTTAATAATTGAAAAATTCGATTTTAATTAGTTTTCTTGCTGCAAAAAAAAATCTAGAAAAATATAGAAAGATATGACTTTACATAAAATTTTGTATCACATCATATCGTTTCGTTATCATTTTCATATCGCACAACATCTTTGTCAAATAAACCGATACATAAAAGCTATCTTGATGTTATCCTTAACAATGAGTCTTCTGTGGAGGCCATTAAGTTACAAACTTTGTTTTGCACTTTGAAGAATCTAATCGGAAATGATATTAGAAAACAAAATCGAATCGATCCAATCTAGATATTAATTAAAATGTATCTAAAATCGAATCAAAATTCGAAAAAATTTTCCCATCCCCTAAGCAAATTTTATTAATTTAAAATAAAGTAATTTTTTTTTCTAACTTCTATAAATTATAATTATAGTGAAGTATAATTAGTTCCAAGGTTTAACGCATTAGTTGCACTAATAACGAGAGAAGCGTAATTCTTTTCACTCTAAATAAAGTTGGAAAATCGATATTTGGGGTAGTGAAGTAGAAAATATTTAATAAGTTAGAAATAATTAATTAACAGAATAATTAATTACTAATATTAATCATTTAAATCAGCTTTAATTATATGGTATGTATTTAGATTATTTATACATGTATACATTAAACCTTTAATGGATTAAGAAAAAATTAAACGAAAATGAAACAAATAAAGAATAAAAAATAATAAGCGATGGCCATGATGGTTGAGCATCTTTATATAATTATTACGACCGCAGGAATTATACAAATTTCTAATAATTTCTACCTTGCTTTTCCTCTCGCTTTTCCTCTAGCTCTGGAGTCTTTAATTTAACTCTACACTACTACAGAAATAAAACCTATTCTCTTTTAGACTTTCGCAACAATAAGAATTAACGTAGCTCACTTCCTGTCTCTGCTGCAAGCGATAAAAATTTGAAATTAATTTTTTAATATCTTTCCCTGGTTTCAAAATATATAAACAATAAAATTTAAATTATAAAATAAACCCAATTGTAAATTCGGAAAAAATTTAAATCGAGAAATTTTATCATTTTATTTCGAGAAATTTCAATAGTTTCAAATTCGAGAAATTTCAAGTTTCGAAATATTATAATTGGCACATTTTTTTGCCAAGAAACCAAAATCCCGAATGAGAAAAAATACCAATATTTTAACTTGGGGAAATTTCGAGTTCGGGAATATTATAATTGCAGAAAATTTAAAGTTCGAAAATATTATAATTTCGGCGATTTTAATCACGGGATGGAACATATTTTGCATCAGTAAATTATAATTTTGAATACAACTTTGGAATTTTAAAAATTTCTAAAATGATATTTTCTTGAAATTTCAGGTTACAGATTTTTCTGTACAGGAAGTATGTTCTTTTATAATATTATATAATTAGAAATAGAATTAGACAAATTTCCCTTTCAAACCTCTCCATTTGGACCCTTTTTTACCGACAGAGCCTACGAAAATAAAAATAGAAGACTAAAAAAAGAAACATCAAACCTACTTCAAATGGTTAAGTATTATTTCGAGAACATATATTTTAGGACCAGGAGTGTTTTCCCGATTAATTATTTTCTGCTAGGTACTTGACAAATTTAGACTTTATCCTTGTACATATCAAAATAAATCAAGTGCTTTTTAAACTGCCTTTTAAACTCTTTTAAACAACTGAAAATACTATAATGAATCCTTTTTTATCGATAGAGGTATCAGAAAAGAAAAAGTTAAGATATCTGAGAATCCCTGATTCGGGATAAAAATACATCAAGTAACTTTAGGATTAGAAAAGCTTTTTCTCTCACTTTATGCTGATGTTTAACGAGATTCGCCCTGACGTCTTCCTCCCAGGCGGCCGGCAGGGCGCTGTCCGGGAATCTTTGCACCCAGACTCGCTGGAAGTCCCCGAAAATGCTCATATCCCTCGAGCCAGGGGTGACCTGTCCCCCGTTTTTCCAGGTTTTAGAAATAAATTGAGACGGTAATCACACACTAGACACTGTGAACATCGTAGATTAAAAATCGCAAAGGCGCGATGACGACAGAGGATCGCCTACACGCACTAGATCACAGAACTGCAGAACACAACTGCACAGTAGGGAGATTCCGAGACTCCAGAGGAAGACGTAAAGAGGATGAGTGACGACACTTAGGTAATTTCCAGGGGCGAGCAAGTTGGGACAATTCACCATGGACGAGGTGGGTCGAGTATTTTCGCGATTTTTGAAAAAAGACGGGAAAAACGAGAGAGAACGAGCGTCATACGGTCGCTGTCATGTTACCGACATGTCCTGTCGTGTCTTATTGTGTCTTATCCTGACATCTCTGGCCT
>JAUESI010000002.1:2611889-2631370 GCA_032275145.1 Synergus laeviventris
CTCTGGCCTCACTGGCTTTGCGTAGGCCGTATTCCGCGTATTCGTCACGCTTCGCCACAAGGGGGCCAATCTCCCTAGACAGGACCGTCGAACGAAAACTGATTTTCAGAAATATGTTTACAAATATCATTGTTACTGTTTACAAACATTTGTTATCCTTTAACTTATTGTACCAACGCAATAAAAAATGTTTTGGACGAGCTTCGCATTCATTCCGATTGACTCAGATGGAAAACGTTGTTCTGTTCTGATAAGTCTCGGATTCATTCGGATTGATTCACATTTTCAAGTTTGGTTCAGGGTAATATTCAAAGTATAGACAGCCCTGTTGATAATTAAATACCCTTAGGGACTTTGTTTTACAATAAAAAACACTATATTTTACCAATTGACATTCAAATTTTCTTAAGGAACTTCGAATTCCAAATTCCGGCCTTTACGAAAGCTATAAAACCAAAAATTGTCTTTCATTGTATAAAAGGAAATTAGAGTTATGTTAATTATGCAATAAAATGAAATACATTCTATAAATTAAAACTTCTCCCCAGCACGTCTTGCTGCAGATGGCGCGATTTTTAATATGTTAAAGATGGCGACGCGTGATTGATTTTTCTCTATGCAAAAAACATTTAAGTTGTGTTTATCGCATTTTTAATTCACATTTTGATATTAAAACTATCAATTTTGTGTTTTTAAAAAGGTCCCCAAACAGATAACTTTTTCTTCACTTTCTGAAAGTATCTGATCGATGGTTAAATACAAATTCAAAGTGAAGCTTCGAACGGTTCTGTCAGTATTAAAATTCCGAAAACATCATAACGGCTGCGATTTATATGATAAATTATTGTGATTTGATTTTAATTGTTCTAATCCAATCGAGATAAGAATGAGTGATAAAAAAGAGCACCAGTGTGTTCTTTGCAGTTCGAAACTGGAATCCAAGGAAGCTCTTCAGGAACATTTTAGGTATTTTTTTATTTATATTTCGTAATTTTTTGGTTATGCGGAACCATATTTGCAAAAGAAGCAAAAACCTCATGTGTTTTTAATAGAAGGTTAAGACTGTATTTTTTATTAATTTTTATTGTAAATTGTAGACCCTTATAGTGTTCAGGGAGAGCTAAACAAATAAATAAATCGGAAATTTTTGTTTCTTTTCATAAATATTCTACTTTACCGATCGAGTAAAATGCGGAAAATTCAAATAACCATTTTTTTTATTAACGTTGCGTTTTGAAATTCGAAGTAGAATTTATATTTTGACTCTGTATTTTAGGCGACACGCTAACAAGGAAATCGACTACCGTGGAAAATCCACAACTGTCGAGCAAAATGCAGACGTAAAATGTGATCTTTGTGGCAAAATGTTTGAATCAGTGACAGCAACAATTAGACACAGATTCAGAATGCATCCTCATGCTCCTGGCAAATTTTACTGTCCTTTCTGTGGAATGCAATTTCCTCTTAAGGTAATTTAGAAAAATTTCAGGGTTTGATCCAATTTTTAATCTCAAAATTCGAATTATAAAATGAGGAAATGGAGTTTTAAGTGTAGAATTTCGTTCAATCCTTAATTTAATTAATTCGATTATAATTGAAAATTAATTAGAATGAATTAAATAAACATCTTTTGAATTTTAGAACCTCAGAGACACTCATCTAATCTCTCATAAATCTGAAAAAAATAATAAGGAGTCACACAAAAATTGCGAAGACTGTGATGAAATATTTTACAACGATAAAGCTTTACAATATCACCACCGCTCAGTTCATAAAAGGTAATTGAACTAATTTCAAATGTTCATTTAATATAGAAATATTTTTCTAAACAGGAAAAACATTAGATATTAATGTTATCTTTTTAAACTCATTCGTTCTCGAATATCGTGGTTTTTTGCGGATTTATTAATGTATTCTCTTCTCCACAGATTGATTAATATATTCCAACCAATAGCAACGCCTCCGCCTAGTAATAAAATAAAACTAAACTCAATGAACGACGCTCTGAGTGTTTATTACTGTCATTTATGTGGAGCTGAATATATGCTGAAATTTAATTTGCAGCAACACTTGGAGAAAAATCACACTCAGGTGAAATCTTAGAATTCAAGTTTTTCTTCAATCCGCATCACTAATTATTTTATTTTTCTATTTTTATATAAATTATTCGAGTTATTTAAAGGAATTTTAAAATTTAAATAGAATATAATTTCTATTAAATATAAAAATTGTTTTATGTATATGTTAATGGTTTATTTTCGTGTTTATAACAGGAAGAACGAGAAGCCGTGCCCGAAAATCTGATTAAATGCACAATGTGTGCTGCATTATTCTGTAGTAAAAAGGCTTACGATATCCATAATACGTATCATCAGCCAGATGATTTGTATGTTACTTCCGAGGAACAAAGACTACAAACAGTGTCCAAAGTTGACCAAGATTTTGATATAAGAAGGGTGGAACCGATTGCTGAGAAATATCTTCCGAAAGTGAATGTGACGAAAGGATCAAAACGATCTGTTGTCAAGTGGCCCAAGGTATTTGATTAATTATTACATGTCACATGCTCTTATGGTTTTTAAAAGTTGGGGGGGGGGAGTAGTGGAAAAAATGATTAACTCTTTTAGTTTCCTAATTATTTCTTTTCTTATTTCCAGACCAAAAAATTACAGAAAAAGGCAAGAAAGGAACCAACCAAAAAGGAATATCGTTCGACGAAAGAAGATCCTATTGCAGATACAAGTGATTCTGAAAGTGATTTGCCTTTAAATAAAAGAGTTTTAAACTCTAGCTAACGGGAATTCGTGTCGAAAAACTTGATGTGAAACTAAAGTCAGTGTAATAGAAACACGATAAATCACTATAAAAGCAAATCCGTGTGTGGAATCGACGTTTATAAAACTTTCTTAATATAATATGTATATTATCTCAAATTCTCAAGTGTTTTCTACTGACTCCATGATTCCTAATTTCCCTTGTCAATTATTAACTTCAAAATTCCATTTCCACATTTTTCTTAAAGAATATTACAATTTGATATATTTTTGCTTTATATCCCTGGTCCTTTTAGAGACATAGCGTGTGGCTATAGAGCGAAAAAAACGTTCCTTTCAAAAATGTTTCTGTAAAATGAAGAATTCGAACCTAATCACAAAATTTAAGAATTCCATTTTTCACAAAATCTATTAGAACGATCTGTTTTTTCGCTCTGCAAACATAATTGTATTAAAAAATAATTAAGTACCATTACCGAAAGAAACAGTATTTAATTATGATATTTGTTAAGTAAAACAAGGGAATAGAATTTTGAGGTTTGAACCAGGACCCAAGCACCCTTAAAATTTCTCGAAAATCAAAAGTAACTAAAATTTGATTTCCAATTCTTGAAAAATACATTTTGCGTTACTCATTAAGGAAATTAATCTTAATAGTTATTTTTGAAATTTATATATATATATATATACAGCCTTGAGTTTTATCGGTTTTTTCCAGGTTTTATCCATGCAATAGAAATTCTAGGGAATTTTATATGTACGTGTTTCCATAAATTCTAGTTCCAGTCAGTCTAGTTACTCTTTTATTACTAGATTTTTCTAGACGTAAATTGACGTAAACACGAAAAGTAAAAGCAAGTAAAAGTGGAAGAAAATTGAAATAAAATCACTTTGTGTGTTCAATCAGGAATAAAGTTTGCCAAACTCTTGATTTCTGAAGTATTTTGTACTTAAGCGGGACTTAAGTCATCAAATTCACTACAAAAACAGGAACAACACATTTTTTAAGGTTAGATTCTACTTATAATAAAACACGTGTTTACCTCATTATTATTAATGTTATCAATATTTGTTAAATTAATATAGATTTTATCTCCTACTTTATTACTTTGAGTCAATTTAAATTTTTTAATTTAGTTTAATGTAATATCTTTTGTTGCCACGCTTTGTATTTTTTTATATTTTTACTTGGAAAACTTCAAAAGTTAAGTTTTTCATTTTTATTTAAAAACACGTGTTTTAAAGAATATTTTACTAATTTTCAAATCTTGTATGGCTTTTACATAATTACTAGTAATAACTATTTAGTAAAATATTTATTTTAAATCTTCTTTTCAATTTTTAATTCCTATTTCTTAATTTAATTCACGTTGAATTCTTTTGATTTATTGTCAATTTATTAAATTACATATCAACTTTTAAAATTATTTTATATCTTTTTCAATTCTTTAGAATTCTATTGTGAGCTTTCAAATTTCGTTAATTAACATTGAAATCTTTTTAATTCTTTCAGTTTTTTTCGATTGAATTCAGTTTTTATTTCTTTTACTTTCTTGGAATTCTTCTAAATTCTTTATTTTAAGGGTGTTGGATCTAAAGCTTAACTCAAAATCTAATTCCTCATTTTACTCAACAATTACTATTGTAATTATAATATTAATTATAATAATCGAATTTTAAGAACATTCGGATTTATTTATTTATATTTTACTTATGCTTTTTTTATGGCAGAAAATGGTGAAACAATTGGAAACCTTGACGGCAGATGATAAAGAAAGAACATTATATTTGCGACTTCCACATATAATAAAAGATGATAAAGAAGTCATGAGTTTATTTCCTGGCAATGTTTTGATCAAATTGCCTAGACAAACATCGAGATGCTGTCACGTAATTTTTTCGACAATAGAAGAGAGAACAAAATCTTTAAAAACTATGAAAAATACAAAAATCGATGGCAAAAAAATTGTTTTAATGCCCTTGACGGATAAAAGTTTGGACAAATTGAATAAATCTTTGGCCGGAGGAAAAAAAGAAGCGCTAAAAAAAGTCGCTATTCCTGCCCTAAAAGCGGATTCTATTCCTATTAAATCGTGAGAATATTTATTTATTTTTTAGTCAAAATAATATTTACAATTGATTAATTAGAGTTTAATAAATAATTGAATAATTCTTTCAGGTTATTCGTCTCAAATATTCCGAACGGAACTGATATTAAAGTAGTTAAGGAAGCTTTTATCGGATGCGCTTCTATTGCTCTTTTAAAAGGAGTTGAAGGAAAACAAAGGTACGAAATTAAAAAAATATACCATATATATTTCTCTTCTGATAAAAATTGAATTTAAAATTAACTTATTTTTCAGATCTGCTGTTTTGAATATGGAGACGCCTCAAAAAGCGGCTGTGTACTTGAAAAAGGAACTTCCGGCTCCAAAAATTCGAGAAAATGAACTAACGATTCGTCCCTACAGGAAAAAGTCGAAGGCGAAAAGACAGAAGAAGAGAAAATCTGCGAAAGTAGAAACAAAATCTGAAAATTAAATTTATAAAGTCATTGAATAAAAATATTCCATTATTGTTCGGTTTTTTAAAAGAATGTTATTATATTCAACGTTATTTTCTTTTGATATGGAGGATTGCATAAATTATATGTGCGATCCGCTAAACGATTCATCACCCACGGGCGTAAGACACATCCACTGTTTAATATGCAAAAAAAGAGGTTTAACACCTTGGCTATACAAAATAAAAATTACAAATGAGTACAAAGGTTTCGTGGTCAAGGATGCAAATTCTTAATTCATTCTCTCTTCGTTAGTCGAGAAGAATTTTATGACAGTTGCGTACATAACGTGCTGAGATTCACTTGCAAAATTCTTTCGAATAGTTTTTTTAAAATTTATTCCTTTTAATTTGTCTTATTAAATTGTTCGTGGTTTTAAAAATCGAAGGTCTGGAAAGGGTGTTGAGTTTAAAAAAGGTGATTTTTTAAAAATATATTAAAATCTCTGGAATTTACATTTTTTAAAATTTTGTTTCTAGGAAAGTATTTTATTTTTAATATTTCTGAAGTGAAGTTTTTATTTATATTTTTTTTATCACCCCGACGGAAAGATATTTCCATGTCGAGTTTTTTTTTTCAACTTAATATCTCATCAGTTGCAGAGATTATTGGCGCAATATTTCAGTTGCGAAGAACGGATGAAGAAATTAGAATTTTATCGCAATTTCTGTTGAGTGGATGACTTACTATTTTTAGATTTAGATAATCGATGCAATTCAGCGAAAATATGAATCAGACCTATTATATTTTTCTTCAATGTAGATAACAATAAATCGAAGCGAGAGTCGAGTTCAAAGATTATTTTCAGTTTTATTGACATCGAATGAATTTAATTAACACATTCGGTGGAAATTAATAAATCAGTAAATTTAAATTTAAATAATATTTTTCTTACTCATAAGTTTCAAAATTAAAATTATATCGTCTGTTCCATACCCTAAAAAATGTGTCGAAAAATTGATTCTTCAGAAAGTGTAAGTATTTTTCATATTTTACAATTATTATATTTAAATTAAAATTCGAATTTATAACGCTTTTAATTCCAAGCCTTTTCAATTAATTTCATATGCTTTCAAAATTGGAAAATATTCAATTTTAAGAGATATTTAATAATTATTAACATCAATATAAACTTTCTTCTCGAACGTGGCTGAAACGAAAATTCAAATTTTCCGCTGGTATGTTGAATCGCTGCCTTAGTTCCAAATCTCGCTAGTTGGAGCGCGCATAAAATTTCTTAGGTTTCTTGTTTCTTCCATTTTCCAATCTCAATTACTTTTGCCTCATCGGTTTAATTCTGTGGATGCAGTGGATTCGGAAATCGAATATTAAAAATAAATTCGCAAAATGTTTTTACGCTCGGAGGAGGCGTCGCTTCGTGGTTCCAATTTGCCGGCGACTTGAAAAATCGCGACAACAAATGCGGAGTGACATTATTTTTCGGGCAAAGTGTCAAAAGTTTGTGTGTGCAAAAACTAACCCCAAATTGTCTGACAACTCGCGAACTCCATAAATACAGTTTTGATTTTTCTATTATAAACGAGGCTCTGTTGGAATTTTTCTCCGAATGCTTACGATAGTGATTAGTGAATCTCCCTTTGGCGTGATTTATTCCCAATTGAAGGCCAGCTGTTTCTAAAATTAGAAAAATAACGGTACTCGATAAAACGTCACTCATGTCAAGTAAACGAATTTGAAGGAATTTTTTCTTTTTCTCGAATTCTATTTTATTTTTGCCTTTTTTGTACGAGTGAGCAAGAAAATTTTTGTGAAGTAAAAAGCGCGGATGTTTTTCTGCTCCGATTGTTATGAATTTTTATATTTAACAGTTTAATCTCCGTATCGAGAAGACTGAGGATTTATTCTATTTATTGTTATTATAAGGTGAGTTCCGATTTTTTGAGTATTTTTGTTTAACAAAGAAATCTTAATTCTTTCTTTTTTTTCGTTTTTTAACAATTGATTTGTTTTTAATTGAACATTCTAAATTGAATATTTTTCAATTTCCAAATGAAAACGTTGAAAATTTGTCGATTTTTAATTTAAAAAGTCCTAAATTTAGTTACTTTAGATTGTGCGATTTTTACATAAAATGTAGATAAATTTGGATTTTTCTAAAATTAAATTTCGACTTTAAAAATTTTTTTGAATTCTTTCGAAATCCTATTGCGTCTTTCCCAATTTTTTAAATTAACCTTGAATTATTTTAAATATTTTCTTTTAAATTCTGGGGATTCTTCTGAATTCTTGCGAATTATGAGAATTCTTAAAATTATTTAAAATGATTAAATTTTTCTTATTCTTTGAATTCCTTAGAATGCTTATAAATAATAATAATAGTAATAAAATAATAATCTTTAATTCTTGGAATTCTTATCATTTTTGGGAATTATGAGAATCCTTAGTATTCTTTTGAATATTTTCACTTATATTCTGGAAATTGTTGGAACTTAGAGAATTCTTAAAATCCTTAGAATTCTTGAATAGTTTTCCGGATTTTTGTAATTTTTAGAGTTCCTGGAACAAAAGCAGAAAACTTATAACTATTTTCTATTCCAGGCAACCTCACAATGGGCTTGTCTCTCTTCTTCTCGCAGAAGTTGAGCAAGAACCTGACCTCAGCACCAAGTGCACAGATCTCCTTCAGCTAAAAGCCATGTGCAGAACTCAGTCCCAGTAATAAAATCCCCCAAGAATGCAGGCCAAGAAGCGCTACCTGCTTCTCTTCGTTACCTGCGCTTTCCTCGGCTACTGTTACTTCGGAGGTTATCGTTTAAAAAGCGAAAAGCACTCAGAAAGGTCGCACTTTCCCTACGATCGTCTTCCTTCCTATTTAACCCTGAACGAGGAGTTCTACGACAAGGACCTTCGAACCTCCAACCTAAATCTCCCAACCTCCCATCAGACTCGACAATGTCGAATGGAAACCTGCTTCGACTTCACTAAATGTAGACAAGGCTTTTCAGTCTACGTTTACCCCGTAGAAGACGCAATCAGTCCCCTCTATCAAAAAATACTCAACGTCATTACCGAGTCTCGTTACTACACCTCTGATCCTTCAAAAGCTTGTATATTCGTCCTAGCTTTGGATACCTTAGACAGAGATCCTCTCTCGACAGAGTTTGTTCACAATTTACCAAACAAACTGACGAGACTTCCCTATTGGAACAATGGCAAGAACCACCTTATTTTCAATCTCTACTCCGGAACGTGGCCGGATTACGCGGAGGAGTCGATGGCATTCGAACTTGGATACGCGATCTTAGCGAAAGCGAGCATGTCAATTTCGAGACTTAGGCCCAATTTCGATATATCGATTCCGCTTTTTCATAAGCAACATCCGGAGAGGGGTGGAGATCCAGGACAGGCTGCGGAAAATAGCTTTCCGAGTAACAAGAAGTACGTAGCGGCTTTTAAGGGGAAGAGATATGTTCATGGGATTGGATCCGAGACGAGGAATTCACTTTATCATCTTCACAATGGGAAGGATTTGGTCTTTGTGACGACTTGTAGGCATGGAAAGGCCTGGAGGGAATTGCAGGATGAACACTGTCAGCAGGATAATCAGGAGTATGATACGTGGGTATTTTGTTTATGTTTCGGATTTTGAAATTCTTTTCGAAGCTAATTAAAAAAAAACTTATAGTTTATTGTTTAATTTTGTAGATACGACTACGAGATTCTCCTGATGAATGCGACGTTCTGCTTGGTTCCTCGTGGCCGTCGACTTGGTAGTTTTAGATTCCTGGAAGCCCTGAGAGCTGGCTGCATTCCCGTTATTCTCAGTAACGGATGGGCCCTTCCATTTCACGATCGCATTGACTGGAATCAAGCAGTTATATTCTCCGATGAGAGACTTCTGCTCCAGGTTCGTAAAACTATAAATAATTACGTAGTTATTGTCGACAAAAATAACCCAAACCCTCCGCATCGGAGAGTTAAAATAATATCATTGGTCATCTTAAACTTTGATTATTTTTCTTTGGTTTAGATTCCAGACATTGTGCGCTCGATTCACAACACAAAAATCCTCAAGCTGAGACAACAAACTCAGTTCCTTTGGGAACGATACTTTTCGTCCATAGAGAAAATTATTTTTACTGTCTTCGAGGTGAGTCAAATTCATATTACGTACGGTTTATTTCCTGTGGTGGTACAAAACAAACTATATACAAAACTCCTAACAAAAAAGTTCACACAAAATTTTAAAGCACTTCGTAAGAGCAACAAATTTGAAATGTTAAAGAATTATTGACTTTTTAAGAAAATTAAAGAAGCCAGTTTTAATATTCTTGGAAAATGTTGTAGAGGACCAGAAACTAAGCGACACGTATTTTTTTATCTGCCATTGAACGGTTTAAGGGGGTGAAAAAGTCCCTTAAATATGATTGACATTTTTCTGAATTTTTTTCCAAAATTTTGACAATTTATTTTTTCTTTATCGTGGGCGCAGAAAGTTCTTTTCTCATAATATCGTGCAAAATTTTATGACTACAAGTTATATTGCTATTTGTTTTGTAATGAGATTATCTTTGAGTAAATTGTAAACGATATACTCTAAAAAAATCACTTTTTTTTAAAGACTAACCGAATACATTTAGATAAGACGTAAATCTCTAATTCAACATATAAAAAATTTTTCCGACGTAACACTATTAGCATATCATATCATTTCTTATCTTCATGTCTTCCACATTTCTTTTAATTTGTACTATCGCAGCTAAATGACCTACATTTACTGCTGGCAAGATGCACGTGTTCTCGCACGCATTGTATGAGAATCATACAGTGCGGGTGATGTGCGTCGCACAGATTGTTATCTAGGCGTTTTAACATTGGAGGCTTGTCCGGGATTAATGTGAAATGTTGTGATTCACTAAACAGTTAAAAAAAGTGCAGAAAAGGGCAAAAAAAAATTCGTGCTAGGTGACGCTTCCTCGACATTTATCAAGGGGATTTTGACTTGTATCGAACCTCATCAAAATCAACTTTTGACTTTGAAATTAAATTAATTTTGGTCACAAACAGTGATAACTAAGTGCTCGCGAATGTGTGTCTAGTTACACCATTAAGTACTTTTTCTTCGTAGAGAGCAATTACACTACGAAAATTCTGTTGGCCAATAGCTAAATTTAGCTTTCATGAAAGAAGTCTGCCTTTTCTTCATATTGTGCGATAACGCTTACTCATGCGTTGTAAGTCTACAAAAACATCAGGTTAATAAAAAGTATGCTGAGCTTTATCTGTTCCATTCCAAAGGTGGATGCCAACGAAGCGACCTCCAACAACTAAAGGAGCGTCGCCTCATTATGACCACAGTGTTTTTGCGGATGATAAGTGCAAATATTATGTTTGATGTGGTTGACATATTATGGAAAACTTACGAAGAGTGCCTCCAAAGTTTAATCCCCAACCGCTAATAGTACCAAGTGTACCCTGTATCAAAAGTCCTGAATACAGTTCTATAAAGGTGTTTCTTCCATGCACGAAGGTGGATTAACAGTGATTATAGCAATTTCTTCTATAGGTCTGGATGGATGACCGCCTATTGTCTTTAATAATCACAACGTAGGGAACATTTAACCGAAAATGCTTCATCTTCACCCGACACCTAACTAACGACACGTTTTTATCGGACGTGTAAATCCAATTATTCCTATTTAATAGTTGTTCTATTAGTGATGGTGAATATGGAAATGTTCTTTAATGCTGATCCGATGGTCAATTAATGGTACTTCGACAGATCGTAGACCAATTTTTAGTCATTAGTTTTTAGATACATGTCTTGTAAAATATTATGTTTGATGTTTTCGACATATTGTGGATAACTTAAGTAGTAATTCTAAAGTTGAATACCCAACCACTAATAGTACCAAGTGCACTCTGTTGCAATGCAGTTCTATAAATTTAGTGCTTGTTCCAAACACGAAAGGTGGATCAATAGTGAGCAAAGCTATACCATACCAGAGACAATTTGGTAATCCGATACTGTATAATAAGCACATATAGGAGTGGTGATGACAAAATGATGCGACATAATTTATACTATTTCCTCTAATTATTACAGTATATGGAACACTGTTAATCCCCACGTCAATGTCTTTACCTGGTACGTGGGAAACGATACGTTTTTGCGATCGTGAAAATCTGATGATTCCTCTGCAAGAATATTAATTAAATTAGTCTCTCAGAATGGTACTTTCCAAGAGTTAGGCTTATCAATTTTATTCTAGATAAATTAGCTTCAAGTTTTTAATAATTTACTTATTTATTTCATCTGCGAAGGTTCCAATGATTCCTTGAGACCAAATTTTTCAAAAAATTAAAATATAAAAGTACATTTTTACTTTCACTTTATGGTTCAGACGTTGAAATTATAGTTTTTGAATTTATTCCACTGAAGACGAGAAGCATCATTCCTTAGACCTAGAAAAATGTAATTTACCCTAATTCTTGGGGTCAAAATTGTTGCTTTTACGAAGTCCTTTAAACTTCCCTTTGAATATTTTTTTGTAGGAGGTATAGTTGGTTTTATAAATATGGAAAATTTTTTATTCAAGTTTTGAGCCAAGCAACGGGATATAAGAACAAAACTCCAAAGTCTAAAGTTCTTGCTTTTTAACAGGCCAAATAAAATTGATGTTCAAAATTTTTTTACAGGACCAATAACAAATCACGAAGATGAGTGTTTTAATTTTTTTTTCAAACTATTTATTTGAATCTATTTGAATAGTTATATTTGTTTATTTTATTTTTAGAGCATTCGAGAGAGGCTTCCATGGGAAGGAACGAGGGAAGGTATCATCTGGAACACGAATCCTGGGGCGTTGGCGATTCTTCCACAATTCGCTGACAGCCAACAGGAACTTCCGTTCTCCAATAGCAATCCAGGAAATACCTTCACTGCGATTATTTACTCACAGCTGGGATCCACAGCTGTTCTTTATCGTCTGCTCAGAAGTCTCGCTAAGAGTAAATATTTAGATAAGGTGAGTTCAAAATTATAGGGTTACCACTGGCCACATTTCAAGGAAAAAAAAAAGTCAAGTAGAAAAAGATTTATGACGCAAATCAGGGATTTAAGATATTCCAAAATATTTTTCAGATTTTAAAAAGATTTCGTAGATTTTTAAAGGGTTTCAAATGCTTTTGAGGAGTTTTAAAGGAATTAGTGGAACTTTAATAGATGTCATGGAATACTGAGAAATTGAAAAGTTTTTCATTTTAATTTTAATGAATTTCAAGAGGTTTTTAGTAATTTAAAGGGATTTTGTGGAATTTCAATACGTTTTCAGAAAATTTAAGAGATTTCATGGAATCTCAAAGAATATTAAAGGTTTTCGTGAAATTTTAAGGAATTTTAAGACGTTTCTAGGAATTTAAAAGATTTTTAGGAGGTTTACTAATGAAGCTTAACTTGAATTTAATCATTTAAATTAATTAATTCAATTTTTAATTACATAATAATAAATAATCACACTTTCTTTCAGATTATTTTAATGTGGAACTCGGACATTCCACTACCAAGGAAGCCACGCTGGCAAGGAATCAAGGCGACGATTTACGTGGTCTCGGCAGACGGGATATCTCATCGTTTTTATCCGCATCCGCAAATCAAAACTAGTGCCATATTATCCTTAGATGAAGACGCAACACTGAACACGGATGAGATTGATTTCGCCTTTACTGTCTGGCAGTCCTTTCCGGAAAGAATTGTTGGATATCCGGCTAGATCTCATTACTGGGATGATTCAAAGGTAGAGGAAATAATCAGGTTCTCTATTATAAGAAAAAATGTTAGGGTTATATCGAATAGGCTTCTTTAACATTGAATAAAATCGAAGTCTCGAAGGAGTGAGTCGTCTATGAATTTAAAGAGGTTTCAAAAGATTTCTAAAAGGTTTTAGGCATAGTTCCGAAGATTTAAAATAATTTAAAGGAATATAAAGGTATTTTAAGACACTTCAAAATATTTTAAGTATTTTAAATTTAATTTATTTAATTTAATTTTAAAAAGATTTCTCAGGATTTTCAAAAATCTATTATCATTTTAAGGAATTTAAAATAATTTCTTGGAATTTTTAGAGATATCAATATATTTTTAGAGATTTAAAAAAGTTGCAAACGATTTAAAAGAATTTTAAGTGATTTTAAAAAGACTTTAAAGGATTTCAAGTGATGTTAGATCCAATCCCTACCTTACAGAAATTTTTTTCTCTGCAACGTTTTTCTAAATTTATTGATATATCAGACTGGAAAATCCTAAAGCTAAAGTTAAATAAATAAATAAATATTGTCTATTATAAAAAAAGCCTCCAGCTGAAGCGAAAGAAATACTCTGGAAATATGCCTAATCGGATTTTTTAATATAATCACATTTACATGCTAATTTAAATAATGGTTAAATTAGCATTGAATAATTAATATGTAATGCAAAAGTTTAATAACCAACGGGTAAAAATACAAGTTTAGATCGTGAAAACCAGAAAATTAGCGGGAATTTTTTACACCCTAGTAATTGTTTAATTAAAAAAAAATTTCTTTCATGTTTTTTATGATTTTAATATATTTTTCTTTGATCACAGAGATCGTGGGGCTACACTAGCAAGTGGACTAATGACTACAGTATAGTTTTGACTGGTGCGGCTTTTTATCACCGCTATTACAATACTTTGTATACAGAATTGTTGAGTTCCACGCTTCATAAAACAGTTGAACAATCGCAGAATTGTGAAGATATTCTGATGAATTTTCTTGTGAGCCATGTGACTCGAAGACCTCCGATCAAAGTCACTCAGAGGAAGTTGTATAAAGATACTACGGCTGCTGGAATTAGGTTTGTTAATATTTATTTATTGAACAATAAGATATATTTAATTTTTTTTCTAGTGAAATATGTACATTATTTCAATTCTGGAGGAAAATTCGAACAATCATTTTAGCGCAAGAGATTTAAAAAAACTATTCTTTATTTGAAATGTTCCGAATTTGCGATTTTATCATTTGGAGTAAGTTTCAGATAGTGATATTTTGAATTTAAATTTAGCAATTTGAATTTACTTATAATTCTTTTCATTTATATATATTTTTTTAATCTTTGTCATTTAACTGAATTTTTTAAATTCTGTTACGAATTCTTCTGAATTAAAAAAATTCTTTTACTTTAAAATTTTTTGAATTTCTACGATTCGTTTGAATCCTTTTGAATTTTATTTTCAATTCTCACTCAATTATTTTTAATTCCATTATTTTAATTTTTAAAAAAATTTACATTCTATTGAAATATTTGTAATTTATTAATTTTTTTAAAACTTATTTGACGTTACTTTCAATTCTTTTTGGTAGTTTCCAAGGCTTTCAAATTCTTCTAATTTTTCTATACAACAATTATCAATTGCAGATCGCCTTGGAACGATCCGGACCACTTTATTCAACGGCAGACTTGCATGAACACTTTTGTGGCCGTTTTCGGTTACATGCCGCTGTTACGATCGAATTTGAGGCTGGATCCGGTGCTCTTCAAAGATCCTGTAAGCAACATGCGTAAAAAGTATAGGCAAATTGAACTAGTTAGCAACTAGAATTGTAATAATTGTATACAGTATGACATATAATAAGTGACGAGTTACATCATTTCGTAATCGTTACTAAGTGTACAGGGCTATGGCCAAAATTTTGTAAGTTTTAGATGTATGATATATCTCGTAATTGTGTTACAGGGAGTAGTGAAGAGGCTATGAAAAATTTATAGAAATGAGATAAGGTTCCCTTTCCATTTCCTTACTCGCATTTAAAAATAATAATTTCGTCCTAATGAATTATTTAGATTTAGAATATTATCTAATTATAAATTTATCATCTGATTGGGAAATTTGCAATCAAATTTGGCATGAAATTAGAATCTAAAATGATACAAATTTTGGGATAGAATTCTGAAAAAGAGTCGAAATAGTTTTTTACAGTAACGAAATGGAACGAAACTTTCTTAGGATCTCTGGGATAAACTAATTGGTAGATTAATTATTGATTATGGATTATTGATTGTGGGAAATTATACAAATAAATTATATAACCGAGCGAGATTTTCTCGCGCTTTACGCACCACGCATTTATTTTTTTTCGACGCGAAGCGCGCGAGAAATGTCGCTCGATGACTTAGATGCGTTACCAAAATATATAGGAAGCGAATTTCTGTACATAAAAGTCGATCATGTGTAGGTATTAATTAATATAAAATATTATTTGACAGATGCGTGTGCTGAGTACCCTCATCGTTCCCTTTTGCTCTTTCCTGATAACTGAAGTCCTGAGATCCTCCAGCTTTTTCCTTTCCATGCAGAGAAGTTGAAAGCTTGTGTCCTGAGTTTGCAATTAAGGTAAACTTCGTGATTTAAATTTTATGTGCCATATTTGATTCGATATTTTGAAATTTTATATCAGAAATGTTTCTGAAATTTCTGAAGAAGTTAATTAATTCTTTAATTCAAATTAGACTTATTTATAATTTAGAATTTTTGGCAAGTTATTGGAGTTTAGAATTCAGCAATTCTGGAGAATTCTATAAATTATATTTTCAATCCTCGCATTCTAAATTCTAAATTTGTAACAAAAAGTGAAATTCCTTGAATTTTAAAATTCTCTTCGATTTGAAGTCCTTTAAATTAAGCTTAAAAATATTCCACTTTTATTTTGCTTGATAACACAATTTCCTAAAGGACAACAGGTCGAGGTCGAGGCTTTTTGATTGACGGGACATTTAGTAGAAACCGGACATTCTTATTTGCCTCGGGCAAGGATTTTGAATATATTGCAGATCACATTGTGTAATTAAGGAAGTAAAAAATGAGGCTAATATAACATTCCAAAGATTCCGAACTATATCAATCAAGTAGTGATAGATTATTGATAAGTTCCGTTTTTATAAATCAAAATTTTAAAAGCAAGACTCGAAAATTGATGAAGAATAAAATCATGAAATCTATAATTAGAAAGGCGTTCAAAAACATTTTCTTTCAGAAATTGGATCGGTTAAGTTTTTATTTAGCTGGAGGCGTTGGAAATTTGATTAAATAACAATTTAAAGTTTCAATTATGAATAAATAAAATTAGCATAGTCTTGTATAACTTTTTAATCCTTTTTATGTAATAAGTAACTTAATAAGTCAGACAGAATTTTGTTTTATGGATCACATGTTTCTTGACATGCTTCCTTTTTTAAAAAAAAAGTATAAAAGAATTAATTATACTAAAAATATTCGGGTTCGCTTTATTGGGTAAAAGGACTTTCAAAATTTAGTGTAACTTGTATTTAAGAAATAATCGGAGATATCGAATGAATCATTGAGAAAGTGAAATTACATCACCAGCTCTGACAATCGTGCGATTAAGAAGGCAGCATCTTTGTTTTATTTTTGACAATATCAATTGATTTATAATACCTATTAAGCAAAATAAGGAAATCGAGTTTTGAACAGAGAACTTGGATCCAATATCAAAAAAGAAAGGAAACAGTAAATAAATTTAACATTGGCGCCAAAAGGTCTGCAAAGTGAGGTTATGTTTAAGATCGGCTTCAGAATATTTTGGCGGGAAATTTAAATTAGAGAATATTAAATGCTCGATTCTCTTAATAAATGATCGAGTTTATCAAGTTTAAAATTGTAAAAGGCGTTTATTGTTAAGAAGAAATGAGCTGAAAATTAAAAATGTATAATTTTTCAAAATTTTTAATTAAGTTTTTGGTTTAATGCACTTTGATGGAAAACGTTTTGATGCAGATACTAGGCGATTGTCTGAGACTTTTCAGCGTGTGATCTGAACCGATAAGACACGTTGTTGCGTACGTGTTAAACAATAATACTCTCGGCATGTAGAACAGTTGTTTTTTTCTGACTGACGACAGTTGAAAAAAAATTAAAATCGTGTAACAACGTAACACTAGGTGAACGGTTCTCAGGTCTGTTTCGTCCCACGCTGTATGGACAGACACGACGCGGGAGGCTCTTGCGAAAGAACCCTCGCAAGAAGTTTCTTGTTCTCTTTCACGGGGTCCCTGAGACCCCGCGAGCGTTCGATCAGCTGCGATAAAACGCCCGGGATAACCGGGTTTCAGGGTCGTCGATTATACTGCAGTTTTAACCGATCCAGATTAATCTGGTCAACCTTCATCTAAAATAATAAGAATTAAGACACTCGTAAAAAAAGAAAACAAAATTAGGTCGTAAACACTTTTTAATAGGTTGGTGCATTTTTTAGGATGTTGTTTTTATTTTTTTATAGGTCCTCCAGGTCAATTTTAATTTAAATTTAATGGATCTTTCGTTGAAATGTAAAAAAAACCTCCAGAAATTCTTTAGAATTCAGCGATTCTCCAGCAATTTTTAGAATTTCAGCAATTTTGTGAAATTCCTGCAATTTTATATTTCTGTCGAATTTCAGCAGTTCTATCGAATTAAAAAATTCCTGAAATCCTGAAGATTTTAGATTTTTTTTAAATTCAGCGATTCTGGAGAATTTCATCAATATTTAGAAATAAAAAAATTATGTATAATTTCAGCTGATATGTAGAATTAAGCGATTCTTCAGAATTCAACACTTTTGTAGAATTTCAGCAATTTCTTAAAATATTTTTCAGAATTTCAAATATTCTGTCGAATTCAAAATTCTTCGGAATTCCAAAAATCCAAAAGATTTTAGACCTTTTTTTAGATTTCAGCAATTCTTGAGAATTTCACCAATTTCTAGAATTCCAATAATTCTTAAACTGGAAATTAATTTATTATCCTGAAACAAAATTTATGAATCCAATTATTAATGTATTAATCTGATAATTAATTCGCAACCCACTTTTTCACTTCCTTTGTTCAATATTCAAGCCAATAGATAATGCCCGTTGTAATTCGAGCCCTGGGAATATTATCCAGAACTTCATCTTTCTTTGAATGACATTTGTAAATGCGAAAAGAACTTCGCAATAAAATTCTTGAAATATGTGGGAAAGGGTATTTAACTATTTATATCGTACTTTGCCGGAACAGACTTTCCTTGGCACACAGAAACTTAGTTGTAATGGTTTAACTACTTTTTTTAAGTACGGATATGGCATTTAATTTCTTATTATTGTAAATTTAGATATAGATACATCCGTGTCATTACGAGAAAGTCATTTTTATCTTTGTCAAGGGTGACAGGATTCTGGGAAAATTGATTATTATACTCGATATCAAATTTGCATACATCTGTCATTTATCGTTTCATATTTCTCAGTTTATGAATTATTTAGTTTTTTACAATAATATTTTTGCTGATTACAGATAAGTAGTTCTAGGAATATTTAATTGAACTAATAATTTCCTAGAATTCTAGGAAAATAAAATTTTTCTTTCATTTTTAGATTCTAAATAATTACTGGAATTTTACAGAATTGCTGAATTCTAAAATTGATGGAATTTCTGCAGTTTAAAGAATTTATGATTTCTAACGACTTGGCGAATTCTGAAATTGCTGAATTCTAAATATTGCTGAAAATTTTTTAAATTGTCGAATTTAAAAAAAATGTCTGGATTCTAAAAATATCTGGAATTGTTAAGAATTCGCGAATTCTGGATAATTGCTGGAATTTCAATTAATTTCTGAATTCTAAAGTTTCCAGAATTCTACGGAATCGCTCACTTTAAAAGGATTTAAAAATTTAAAATAATGTCTCAATTCTAAAATTGCTGGAATTTCAATGAATTGCTGAATTCTAAAAATGGATGAATTCTATAGAATTTCAGGAATTTAACAGAAGTTCTTAATTATAAAAAATTAGTAAAATTTTCAAATCTGCTTCAAATAATTAGATAAATTAATTTAACTCTATAGAACCTTTTTCTAGACGTTTATAAGGGAAGTGAAGATTTATACTGAGCTGAATATTTATCTGAATATAAAAGCTAGGTTATATTATGCATTGATTGTAGTGGAACGGGAATATTGAATTGATAGGAGGGAAACAAGCGTGCAGTTAGGGCTTTTTTCCGGGTGTGTCTGTATACGTTAAATAAATCTTACATTTGTTGTTACCAAGTACGAATCTAAACCGTCGGTTAATACGGCGATCAAACGCTTATTCATTCAACTATATACGGAGCAAAGAGACCTTT
>JAUESI010000002.1:2646007-2656607 GCA_032275145.1 Synergus laeviventris
AATTTTAATCATTGTTTTAATCTTAATTCGTTTACAAATTCATATTCATATTCCATTGAATTTAGATCTTTACGCGGATTCGGGTGTCCAGGAGGTGCTGCCTCTACTGGAGGAAACTCTTAGTAGCAAACTTTCCGAGATTGTCACACAAAATAGACTGACGCGCCGTCTATACTTGCCACGACTAACTAAATCAGCACCGCGTCTACTTATAATAATATCTTTGCGTTAAGGGCATGCTCTACGGGCTCTCCGTCAAAGATATTGTCACCATAGAGCAGGGGGGTGACACTCCTATAACGGCCTGTACAATAAATGTGTCCTGAGAACTGTCCAAAACCGCTGGCTGTACTTTTAGTGTGGGGAATCGCTTATGTATAAATGTATCATCGAGTTTCCCCTCGCATCCCTGATATGTACTCTATGGCTGACTCTTCCAGTCACCCCTCATTTCTCCTAACCAAGCGACGCCATGGTATTGTCCACTTGGTGATGTACGGTTGTGGAGACAAGACGTGTCTCGCGGTGTTCGGTTATCTACGTAACCTCAAAGCAATAAACTGTCAGTGACTACTTGTGGTGTTTTACTCTACCTATTTCCCGTTGCACTTATCGACTTATGGGTACACAATTCCCATAACTGGTGACCCCGACGATTAGAATTTGGTCATAACTGGTGACCCCGACGATTAGAATTGTGTCATAACTAGTGAACACGACTTTCCACGAACACACATCGACGCTGGATTTTTCTCAACACATGAGACATCGTAGTGTGAGTGCAACGTTACGAGTGAACACCAAAAAACCTTTTTGCGGGTCTCATGCGCCATTAAATGAGCCCGACTGTGAATAAAAGTGATTCAAATCACTAAAAACCAACAAAAAAACGAGAGTTTTCGTGCAACAGCCACGCCCTGGACGGACGAGTCCATTTTGAAAATTTCACACGTCTTCTTCAACCGTTTCCACAACCATCTACCATCTGACATCACCAAGCCGCTTTTTCGACAACCTTCATCGGCTGCTTTCATTTTCATCGCTTCTCGGCCCGGATCTCTGATTTTTTCGCATAGCTGAGACAATTTTAACACGCTGGAGGAGAGACTTCCGCCTGCAACGCCAGGGCTGCTCCAAGACGCACCCAGCTACATGGTATCCCAGCGTTGAAATCAACTCTTAAATTTATTTTATCTGAAAAGTAAGTTTCTCCAAAATTATATTTTATGTATAACGACAATTTCTCGTAATTTTAAAAAAATTTCGACTACGCAGTCAGTTCTCAGCTATTTCCGACGGCCATTTAAATTTTATTACCTTCTAGAAGCGACGCATTTCATTGAATAACCGTTTTTTCAAATTTGCCTTTGTAAGCTCCGCAAATTTTATCCAGTTTAAAAAAAAAAACTTTTCTTTTTGAATTCACGATACGCATTTTTCGCCCGTTTTTTCCTATAAATGTTGCTTTTAAAGTATTACTACGAGAATTGAAATTCGTAACGACATTTTCCGTTTCAATTTTAAACAGTTTGTGCTAAGTCACAATTACGATTTCAATTTAAGGGCGTTGTCTGCTGACGGATAGACGCTATCGCGCTTTTTGTAGCGAATGTGCGCCAGCCGAACACTTCTTACATGTTCATTAATATTTTTAGAATAACATCTTCTTCCTGGACAAAATTCTGCTGTAGCTCTTTTTCGCAGATTTTTGGAGTGTTCTCGGCATTTTCCCGTGCGACCGGAAGGCCATCTTGAATCTTCGTTCCATCGAAGCCTTGTCAACGTCTGCCAACGGATACGACCGCTCGAGAGGTGTCAGCTGTCAATCTTCATTTTTTTTTTCCTTTGGTAAAGCAATAAAGGAAAAATTATTTTTTTGTCAATACTGGTTGTATTTTTAGTTTTAGCTTTTCTTTCTTTTATTCTGAGCAACCGGAAGTCGTCATGCCCGATCAAGAGAAAACGTATCGCCAACCGTTGAGCACAAACGAAGCTCCAGCCGGCCCCAGTGGTACGGTTGCACATCCGCGACCTAACCTCGATCGCATAAACATCGACGCAGTTCGCGCTCCTAAGATTCCTAAATTTTGTCGCGAAAATGCCGCATCTTGGTTCGTCATTGTAGAATGTGCTTTCGAACAGGCGGGCATTACCACAGAGCGTACTAAGGCTAACTATTTGATTTCCAATTTAGATCCGGACATAGTTACGCTCATCTTCGATCGCGCGACTTCGAAAGAAAAATCAGCGAATGTATACCAGGACATCAAGGCGCGTATTCTGAGCACATATCAAGTGTCGGACGAAGAACGTCTTCGACAATTCTTGAGGGGAGAAGTTCTTAACGATGGGAAACCATCTTTAATTTTGACGCGATTGAGGCATTTAAATAACAATAAATGCTCAGAGGAGGTTTTGAAGAGCGTTTTCCTTGACCAGTTACCACCCCAAATTAGGGCACACCTCGTTACCGCTACGGTGACGCCTCTTTCCGACTTAGCTGCAATGGCCGACAAGATCGCGGAAACTCTGGGCTCCGGTGGTTATCAACTTGCTGCCGCGTCTCTGCCACCTGCAACCTGCAGCGCGGTTTCGAGTGGAAGCGATGGCGCATTGGCTGACCTCCTCAAGGACTTTTCAAATAAATTGGAAAGTTTGTCGCAAAGGATTGATAGCCAAGCTTCACACCGTCGTTCTAACCAACGTTATTACCCGAATCGACAGAGTCAACCGCGATCTCGCACGCCAAATCGATTTTCATATGATAACCGCAATAGTTCAAACAACCATAATATTAATAAACCTAGGTCTCCTTCTCGACCTCGTTCTCAGGAGCGCGGGGAACTTTGCTTCTTTCATCAGACCTTTCGCGCTAAAGCACGCAATTGCAGGCAACCGTGCTCCTGGGCAACCACGAACATTTCAAAAAACTAGTAATCCCCGCGCGCATTAATTCAACTTCTAACATTTCAACCGTTTCGAAACGTCTTCACGTTTTCGACCAAAATAATAGATTAACATTTTTAGTGGACACTGGGTCCGACGTTTCTCTCTTACCAGCCACTACCAAAATTTTGAAACTTAAACCACATAGTTTAACGTTACTTGCTGCAAACGACTCCAAAATTTCGACTTTTGGTTTTAAACACTTAAATTTGAACCTCGGTTTTAAACGAAGTATCTCGTGGAAATTCCTTGTCGCAGCAGTCCCGTATCCAATAATTGGAGCGGACCTGCTGGCTTTCCATAAACTCGTTCCTGAGTTACACAGAACTCATCTTTTAGACTGTAAAACCGGCACTAATTGCCAAGGTTCACTAAAAACTGCCACGCTACACAGCGTCAGTATTTTGCAGCAAGCAAACGAATTTTCTAAATTACTTTCACAGTTCCCGGAAATCACGTCATCTTCTTCTAACCTAAAGATTGTCAGTTCCGATGTTCAACATCTAATCATCACCAACGGTCAACCCGTTTCAGAACGAGCGAGACGTCTCGCTCCCGACAAATTAGCCGCTGCCAAAAAGATCTTCGAGCAGATGGTTGCTGATGGTACCTGCAGGCCATCAAGTAGCCCTTGGACAACACCTATCCATATGGTTAAGAAGAAGTCAGGAGATTGGCGCGTTTGTGGTGATTTCCGACGTTTAAACAACATAACTATTCCAGACCGGTATCCAGTGCCTCACATTCATGATTTTGTATCAAATTTAGAAAACAAAAACATATTCTCGAAAATAGACCTACAAATGGCGTACAACCAAATACCGATAGCTCCCGCTGACATTCCGAAGACGGCTGTCATTACACCGTTCGGTCTGTTCGAGTATTCGGTCATGACATTTGGCCTTCGCAATGCCGGCCAAACGTTTCAACGTTACATAAATCGCGCGTTAGGGGATTTAGATTTCGCTTTCACATATATCGATGATATTCTCATTGCATCTTCTTCTACAGAGGAGCATGAGAAACATCTACGAATAATTTTCTCTAGACTCAGGGAATTCGCTCTCCGTATCAATCCAGATAAGTGCCAATTCGGCGTCGCAGAACTCGAGTTTCTAGGCTATAAAATCAACCAAGAAGGTTGCGCACCGACGAACGAAAAGGTCAAGGCTATTCTAGATTTTGCCAAGCCGAGAACCATCGCGGATCTCCGTCGATTTCTCGGTATG
Organism: Synergus laeviventris; assembly: GCA_032275145.1. NCBI lineage: Eukaryota > Metazoa > Arthropoda > Insecta > Hymenoptera > Cynipidae > Synergus > Synergus laeviventris. The sequence goes on from JAUESI010000002.1 coordinate 2,650,183, forward strand.
ATCAATTTCTATCATCGTTGTTTGCCGCGCACCGCCGAAACTCAACTCTTTCTAAATAAATACTTATGCGACTCCAAAAAGAACGACAAGCGCGAGATTCCCTGGAATTCGCAGTCAGAAGCCGCTTTTTACAAGCTAAAGGACGATGTGGCCAACGCTACTTTCTTGGTACATCCTTCACACAGCGCAGAAACTCGTCTCGTAACAGACGCTTCTAACGCAGGCATGGGCGCTTCACTCGAACAATTCGTTGACGATCAATGGAAGCCTCTGGCTTTTTTCTCTCGTAAATTTAATTCGGCTCAAATATCTTACAGCGCGTATGATCGGGAACTGACAGCTATCTACGAAGCTATTCGTCACTTCAGATACTTTCTCGAAGGGCGGATCTTCAAGATCGTCACTGATCATAAACCGATCATATATGCTTTCACACAGAAAACCGAAAAAATTTCGCAACGTCAACAAAGACAGATAGCTTTCATTTCTCAGTTTACCACAGCGATTGAACATCTACCAGGTACTGATAACGTCGTAGCCGACTCACTTTCGAGAGTCGATGCTATAACCATTCCAACCGACGTCAGCCTCACAGAACTCGCTAAAGCTCAAGCCAACGACAACGAGTTAAAACAACTGCTCGCGGACGCAACTTGTTCGTTAAATTTAAAAAGACTTCTTTGGGGGGAAGATAAGACCGCCGTCATATGCGATCTTACAGGGTCAACTTTCCGACCCTACGTACCATTGATTCTGCGAAAATGCATCTTCCATGTTTTTCATAAACCGGCACATCCGGGCGCGAAAGCCACCGACAGACTTATCAGACAACGATATGTCTGGCCTGCCATGCATCGCAACATAGGTCTGTGGTGCAAAAACTGCTTGGATTGCCAGCAATCAAAAATTTCTCGTCACAACAAGCTAACACCATCCGAGATTGTAGCCCCCGATGGACGTTTCCAACACGTTCACATCGTATTGGCGGACCTTTACCGATGAGCAATGGGTACAAATATTGTTTGACGATGATTGATCGTTTTTCGCGTTGGCCAGAAACAATCCCACTTCCAAACACAGAAGCTCTTACTATTTGTCGTGCGTTTTTCGATCAATGGGTTTCTCGATATGGCGCACCCGAAACGCTGACGTCAGATCAGGGTGGCCAATTCGAATCTCAACTCTTCTCAGCTCTTTTACAGACGATTGGATGCCAACGCATTAGGACCACTGTCTATCACCCCTCTTCGAACGGGATGATAGAACGGTGGCATCGCTCGTTGAAAGCCGCGATAATGTGCAATGCAGACCGCGAATGGACAAGATCTTTGTCAACCGTATTACTGGGGCTGCGTTGTAACGTTTTGGATATCGGTGCTTCTCCAGCTGAATTCACTTTCGGAACAACTCTGAGAATTCCAGGAGAATTTATCCTCCATGAGGAACGTACATCAAATCCTCATTACTTTTTGGAGGAATTTCGCGAACACATGCGAAAATTAAAGCCGATTCCAGTTTCTCGGAAATCTCGCAGAAAACCTTTTCTGTTTAAAGATTTAAAATCATGTTCTCACGTTTTTCTTCGAAACCACGCAAAAAAATCTCTCGAGCGACCGTATACCGGTCCGCACAGAATTCTAAATAGAACGTCCGATCGCGTTTTTGAGATCGACGTCAATGGCACTTCTCGTCAGGTTTCCGTCGAAAACATTAAACCTGCACATTTTGCCCGTGAGGATGTCGAGAGCATCCCATCGACTACAGGCGATGTAATTCTCACTTCGAGTTTGAAAACATCGTTTCGTACTGCGTCAGCTCCCAGGAGGGAGGTGCGATTCATTTTACCTAGTCAGTAATGTTTCATATGTAAACCCGTTGAGCTCAACTTAACTTAATTTAACCATTGTATTCTTCGCAACGAAATGTAACATTGCCGATTCTCGTCGTACTATTTTAACAGTGTAACTAAACCAAAGTAAATTGTACAAGACTGATCTTCAACCGATGAAGAACACTGCTGCGATTTTAAACGTAAGACGCGTCTAGACAATAAGCGTTATCCCGTAACTTATATTTAAACATAAGAAACGACTGAGTATTATAGTATTTCACGACTAGCACACCTATCCGAACACGTCTATTTTAGCTCATGGATTCTTTACATGCAAACATGCTGTAAAGCCGAACTTCTTGTAATCGACGCACAACAACTTATTTATATGTATTGTTATGATAAACCTATTTCAGACTATCGTGTGATTGTGGCAGAGATGAGGTGGGAGATTGACAAACCAATGCCAGTAGGATTCGGCTGATTTGCTACAGCAGCGCTCACGTACCTGCACGCCGAACTTCTTAGTATGTCCATTCTCTGGTCCATACTGCAAGACGAGCCCCGAAGGTAACTGGGGGGCGTCCATAAAAGACGTCCACAAAATTTCCAGAGTTTTAGACACTCCCCTCCTGCTTGTCCGATTTTGTCCGATTTCCAGAATCCCCCCCTGCTTAAAGGACGTCCCGAATGCAGGAACCCCCCCCCCTTTTTTCATTTTTTAAACTTTTTTTCATCATTGTGAAATTATAAGAAATTGAAGCCTTTGTAAATTTGAGCACATTTATTCTCAAATCAACAATAGAATATTTTGTCATAAACTCAATAAAATAGCTAAATATCAACTCGTTCATCTCATAAAATATTTACACGTTCAATGGAAATCTTCAACGAATGGTTTTCGAAGCCAATCGTCAATTGAAGTTATTTCTGAGAACGATGGAAGGTCGCTTCTATCATCAAAACTGGATGCAGAATATTCGACATCGCTTTCATTTTCCCATTCCACGTCTTCAGTATTGCGCTTCGTGTTTCTAAAAAGACACAAAACTTCGTCCTTTCTTTTTGCTTCAATTTTGGTTGCCTTACGTTTTTGAATTTTCTTCATTTTTCCGTGTATATTTTTAACATGAGCTGACAATGACTTCGCTGAACAAAAATAACTGCCACATGTTTTACATGTTCTTTTGACGAGCTCTGCCGAAACCGTTGGGCAATAAAAATCGTAGGGCAGCCTCGGAAAATCTTTTTGTTCTGTCGTTATTTTCACAGAAAGCTGAAGTAGCAATGGTGCAAACTTTTTAACATTATTGGCCGGCAGTGGCACATGCAATCTACCAGATTCATTTTTTGTAATCGGTATTGGTGGCGGTAAAAACCCATCTTGCAAAATATCGCGAAGACTACTCCGATACGGAGCACAGCATTTTTCGTCTTCGCACTTAACAATCTGTAAAAAATACTGTGAATCTCGAACGTGCGTCGTGTACCATTCATCGATTTCAGGTGGAGAAACAGTTAAAGGTGTCATTTCAGGTGGAACGTACTCTGCACATACTGGGTGACCATCAATTATCATTTCATTCCAGACCTCAGCCAAAACTTTTCCAGCATGCTCGAAATTTTTCATTTCAAGCTCTTCGTCAATCGTCTGATTTCTCGAGTCCAAATGCGATCCGAAATGATCATGTGGCAAAATTACTCCACTTAATTGGTTGCTCAAAGGCGCCATTCTTCGTTATTATATGCGCTTCTTCCAGGCGCGTTAGTGGCAATAAATACACCATCAAAATTGTATTTTTTGAAATGTCCAATGGCTGTGGCAATAACTCGTGGGTATCTGGGATTTTCATCCGGACCACCGTCGACAATCACAATCAGGATCGGTTTCACCTCGCCTTGAGAACTCTTCGTTATGATGTCAAAATTTGGAATCTTCATTAAGTGGTCGAAATCAGCGCCATGGGTCTCTGCACTTGAAGAGCAGTGTTTCCCACTCCTAATTGAGATGAACGTAGGCCCAGAATATGTCACAGATTCGGGTCGACCTTCATCGTCTGGCTTGATGCAAATCCCAGCAACGACTGATGGAGTCAGCTTGTGTTTTGCTGCAACGACCCAATCATGATCTGGAAGTGTTACCCTATATTCTAAGTGCATTAGAATTGGAGCTTGTTTCTTGACGGCGGTGATACCCAGTGGAACTTTAGCTTTGTCATCTTGTGACAAAAAGATAACAGACTGTGCTCCTAGAACTGCAGCGAGCGTTTCCAAATTCTTAATTGTCGCATGACAAAAGTAACCATCAGGATGTTTTGCATGACGATCTGCTTCGGGCCTGCTAAGCTTTACTGGAACTGTATTGACGTGCCTTTTTCCTTCAATAGAAGTTGACCGTTTTGGAATAAGACGTAAATAAGTTGCACTTCGACTGATGTGAAAGCCTTCACCATATGTTTTCAAATTTTCAGTAAGATCATCTAGCGTTTTACAGCTTCGGACGACTGTAAAAAAATTAATGCCATGATAGAGATTCATCAATTCTCATACAATAATTTTTACGCATTTATTCGTGTATTTCTTGAAAAAAACTCCCATTTTCGACAATGGGGGAATATTTCTCATTTTAAGTAACTTCTTCTCAATCCCGAAATAAAATTGGAATTAATTAAAGATAAACGATATTTAAATTAATTGAAAATGATTTGAATCTATGCGAAAGTAACTGCAACTTGAAATTAAATGAAAAACAAATCAACAATAAAAATATTTTCCATGGAGCTGATATCTAGAAGCTTACTTTCAGTCCTTCGCCTTGCATCTGCTGCGCTGCCTGATGTACTTATGTCAATGATCGCTTGTAAAAGACCAGGCTGCTCAGTTTCGACTCTGGGACGACCCTTGACATTTGTGATATTTAAAACCTCCTTCAAATCCGGGTGTTTTTCGAGAGCTTTTTCCAGTTTCTCTTTGTTATTAGCTCTTGCAATTTTTTTTCGCTGTGCATCACTTTCTTTTCTTTTTAGCGCCTTCTTCTCGATTGCCAATTGATTCTTGAGCTTTTTTAACTGAATTCTACCTTCAGGAGCAGCAAAACCTTTTTCAATAACATTTTCTAAATTTTCAATGTCTGTGCGCAATGTTTCTATTAATTGCTTTGATTTCTCTTGAGCAGGAGTGGATCGATCAACTTTCAATCTTTTTTTGGCATTTTCGTTTTCCACTTCATCATTTTCATCCAGAATGACGCTTTCTGCTCCGAAAGTAACAGAACCTACAAAAATGAGCTTTTTGTATTCTTCACATATGTCTGCAATTTATCAAATGTGAACAGAAAAAACTTTTAAAAAATCATCAGATTTTTACGATACTTTGGTTATTGAATATTATTAAATTTAAATAACATGAAAAATAAATTTATTTAACTGAAAAATATGAAAATGTTAAACTTTGTGTGATAAAAAGAAATTTTTCCAATGCAGCAACAAAATGTTTACATTTTTTAATTCGTTTAGTTTGTGAAAAAGCTGATTTTTATTTCCGATTATTATTTTTATCCCTGATTACTATTTTCATTCTAATCACTTTTAGAAAATATTTGCTTTCTTATTGTTAATATCATGATGAACAATTATTTCTATACTTAATTTAGAGGGTGGAATAATTACTTGTACTTGGTGCATTCAAAGTTGCAGATGTACTCGGTAATTCATTCGCGTCTTTTGTTTTTTGAGCGACGCTAAAATCATCAGCTAGAAAACATGAAAAATTCAACTTGGATTTGTATGAACATATGTCTTTGATGTTTCATTGAAGTTTTCATATACTTACATTCATGTTGCGTTTTCTGGGTTTCGTTGGCAATATTCTTTTCTTGTGATTTGGAAAAAAAATTCACAAAAGCTTGCGACTTAGCTAGGGTACTTTTTGTATTCAATTCGCTGATTCGCTTTCGAACGGAGCACTGAAGTTCAGCTTCATTTTTGTGCGCGTTTTCTTTTAGTTTAGCCCATTCTCCGTTTACGCTGCATTGTATTTTGGCCTTTGAGAATGACGAATGCGCTTTTTCATATGCTTTGTATAACTCTTCATACAAAACACGTTTTATCGACATTGTTACACTTTTGTTTTACAATCGTTAGGCAACGGAATTTCACGAGGACTTTAACCTCAATCGCGATGAAAAATGTAAACGGGGTCTTCCCCGTAAGGCTGGTTGGCGTTGTGATCGTCGGAATCATCGCGGGAGAATTCGAAATCGCCCACATATCATCCGATAAAAGGAATTTTAGGAAATTTACCTCATTACATGGAAATTATTGAATTTTGAAAAGTGGACGTCCGCAAATAGACTGACCCCCTCCCCCTCCTTGTCCACTTTGGTCCGCTTCTATTACCCTCCCCCGGCCCCCCAGCTGCGGACGTCTTTTATGGATGCCCCCCTGGTAAAAGTTAGAACTTCTAGCTCCCAGAAACGATTTACCATCAAAGTTTCTACGCACGGAATTACCATCACTAAATATAAATTGCAATTGACCCTTTCCACTTCTAATCCGAAAACTCGAAGATGCACGATTGCCGATCTTCGGAAAAC
>JAUESI010000002.1:2743177-2756488 GCA_032275145.1 Synergus laeviventris
GCACATTAAACTACTTTGGTTCCCTAAAAAGTAATGTGGATAACTAAAAGTACATTAGGTACCTAAACAGTACTACAGGTATCTAAAATGTAATTTTGATGCCTAAAAGTATTTCAGGTTTCTAAAAAAAATAATTTAGGTGTCTGAAAGTACTTCAGAAACATAAAACTACTTTGGGTACCTAAAAAGTAATTTGGGTTTCTAAAAGTACATCGAGTACCTAAAAAGTACTCCGAATGCCTAAAAGTACTTCAGATACCTAAAAGTGCTTCTGGCACATAAAACTACTTTACGTACCCAAAAAATAATGTGGATAACTAAAAGTACTTTAGGTACCTACACAGTATTCCAGGTATCTAAAAAGTAATTTTGATGCCTAAAAGTATTCCAGGTTTATAAAAAAATAATTTAGGTGCCTGAAAGTACTTCAGACATATAAAACTACTTTAAGTACCTAAAAAGTAATGTGGTTACTAAAAGTACTTTAGGTACCTAAACAGTACTTCAGGTATCTAAAACGTGTAATTTTGGGTGCCTAAAGTACTTCATATTTCTGAAAAGTAATTTAGATGTCTGAAAGTACTTCAGACACCTAAAAGTACATTAAATACATAAACCTACTTTGGGCACCAAAAAAGTAATTTTGGTAACTAAAAGTACTTTGAGTACCTGAAAGTACTCAAAATTCCTAATAGTACTTCAGATACCTAAAAGTGCTTTAGATGACTAAGAATGCATTGGGTGCATAGAAGTACTTCAGGTACCTAAAGTACCTCGGATATCCAAAAGAGCACTTTGGTCGCCTAAAAGTACTTTAGGTACCTGTAAGAGAACTTCAGGTGCCTGCAAGTATTTTATATACCTAAAGTATGTACTTTAGATTTTCTAGAAGTACTTCAGTTACCTAGGAGTACTTCAGGTTCCTAGAAGTACATCGGACGTTCAAAGTACCTTATGCGCTAAAAGTACTTTAGGTCTGAAATTATTTTAGACTCTAAAAGTACTTTAGGTATCAAGAATACTTTAGGTGCTGAGAAGTACCTTAAGTATTGAATATACTTTAGATATTTTATACAACTTGTTACGAGAGAAAATTAAAATATAAAGTAGGAAAAAATTTTTTAAATTCGATAAACGGTGAAGTCGATTTGATTTCCAGAGAAATTAATTGACATTAAAATTGTGAACCATGTCAATTTACGTAACTAAACAACTAGAGCCTTGTTCCACTTGAACAGATACGATCGGAAAATTAAAATTGCTGATCATCCTTAAAGTAGAGCATCAATTCAGCGAAGAATTCAATTCACCATTGCATTGAGTCGTCAATAAATGAATGCTGTTAATTAATATATACTTAGGCATTATTCAAATATTATTCAATTCTTGTACCTACAATTTATCTGGTTACAAGTTATTCCCCCTATTTACATACAATGGTGCGTATGCATAATGAGAAAATGTAATAAACAGGAGCCGCAGTTCTTGACGTTGAGTAAAGAACCATGACGTCTCATTTTCGTTCAATCTTCATTTTTTATTATTTTTCTTTTGTTCCATTAACATTTAATTCAACGATATTACTTCTTTTTCGTATTTTGTCTCTTTTTTGTCAAAATAAAAATATTTTTATTTGAACAATTGAAAGCGAGTGTACCTAAAGTATTTTTGACAACTGAAGTAATTTTTTGTAATCCGAAATACTTTTTTGATAGCTGTAGTAATTTTGGTTCCTGAAATTATTTTGATACCCGAAGAAATTTTTAGTACCTGAATTATTCGGGTACCTGAAGTGTTTAGTACATGGAGTACTTTTAACACCTAAAGTGTTTTTAGTACCTGGAATGCTTCATGCACCTGAAACGCGTTCCGGTACCTTTTTCGATATCTGAAGTACTTTTAGATACCTAAATTACTGTAATGTACCTAAAGTGCTCTTAACACTCGAGTTACTTTTAGGTACCTAAATATACTTCAGGTACATGCAGTACATTTAATCACCCATATTGCTTTTATATACCTGATACAATAAAATTATTAGTACCTGAAACCCTTTTTAGTTCCTTAAATATTTCGAAGTATTTATAAAATAAAATATAAGTAATATACATAAAATAAATTTTTTTTTCTCTAATTTATAGGAAAGAGAAAAAGATAGCATCGTAAACTCAAGAGGCCAAACTGACAGTCACTATAGGTCTGTCACACGGTAAGTTTCTCTTTTTAATATTAATAATTTTTAATGAATGTCGATCAAAACATATAATTTTCAATTTCTTCCAGAAATTCTCCATCTGAGTCTCCAAGAGTTGCGAAAACGACTGCTTCGACAGCGGCTCCAGTTCCAGCGCCATTTTCGAAGAGTTATTACAATGATCCTGATCAAAGCTACCCTTTTTACACCATTTACGACGATGATGTTTCCATTTACAAGGATGATGGTAAATTCAAATTTAAAAAGTAATAAAGATCAAGTTATCCAACTTTTTTTTTTACTTTTTATAGTTATGATGTCATTTGAGTTTTTATTAAATTAAAAAAGGTAAAGTAGCTGCGAAAATTATTTCAGGTACTAAAAGTATTGTCAGGCATTGTAAATTTTATGTTTAGTAAATTTTTTTATACCTGAAATAGTTTTCAGTAAATATTTTCCATTATCTGAAGTAAATTTCAAGGTCTGGATTATTTGCAAAGCCTGAGGTATTTTCTAGTACCTGAAGTATTTTCCAGTTCCTGAAATTCTTTCCAATACATGAAGCATTTCTAGTACCTGAAGTATTTTCTTATGTATTAGGTACTTTGTGGTAACCCGGGTACATTTAAGTACCTGAATTGTTTCTCAGTAGCTGAAATACTTTTCGGTACCTGAATTAATTGTTAAGTACTTAGGGTACCTGAAATATATAATGCTCAATATTTGGAATCAATAATACCTGATACTTTTAAATCTAAAAATATCTGTTTACTTAGTTTCTAGTTCAAGGTACCTTGGGAAATAAAAGTTTCATGTTTTCTCTCTCAGATTACAATCAGTACACGGTTAACCACACAGTGCCGGTGCAACATCAGAGTGTAAGGATAACCGACGTGTCGTCGAACTCGAAGCAGTATCATCAGAAGCCGAAGAAGGTCACCGTGAACGAAGCTGACAAGTACAACCTGAATCAAGACGTTACAGTCCAGGATTACGACATTTACGACAATCAGGTGCGCCTTAATCGCCCCTTTTACAATCAACTCCTACAACTACCTTCAGAATCCAGTACACCAACTCATCCACTTCTATTTTCTTCTGATTTCAGGCTCACCTTAACAAAAACAAATTCCGAATCACTGACAGCCAACAATCCATCAGGTAGAATTGATATTTCTGTCAACTTAAAAATAATTTTTGTGAATTTTAATGAAATTATGGAAAGTTACCTTGCCACTGAGAAGCAACTAACAAGCGAAAGAATATTCAATTACGTCCATTTAATAAAATTCGGCAGCGAAATAAACTCTCGAGGTGGACAGGCATAAAGAGCTGACGATATCCGCCATTTTTTTTTTGCCAAATTCTTGAGACGAAAATATTGTAAAGTTTCGCTTTGCACCTTTGCATTCTCTGATTATCAAAACAAAAGATTGTCTTCTTTCCTGGAGAAGATAGCTTCATTAAACCCTGAAACGAAACAGCATAACATTCCAGCTCTGTCCTAAATTCGCTCCTCCAAATAATTAGATCTAAATTGCGACAATTTTGCGCATACGCTATGCTTGCGCAAAACTAAGAAAAAAGATGAATTTCACAAGTCGAAAGATGCGACCGCCTCTTCCTTCTTAAGACTTTTTGTGGCATAATGAAATTAATAAAACCACAGATATATTTATCTCACGGTAAATTCTTCTTGCTGAGAGAAGCGCGAATTTATTGCTAATTAATCTTTCTCGAGATGAGGATTCACAAGATGAGAATTCTTCTGAAGAAAATTCTTATTACGTAAACTATCTCGACGTCGATTTCAAACTCGTAGTCGAGGTTCAGAGAGGTTACGTTCTTTTAATCTCAATTTGACTTAACAGGACTTAGAATGGCGGAAATGTATCATATGTTCGATTTGATCCACTTCGAATTTTTTTTCTTTAATAAAAATCCAAATAAAGTTGTCTTTTTTTTATTTTTTGGACAAGCCGTATTTTCTCGATAGCAAGAATGCTTCCTGAAAGTAGATTTTATTTTATTACATTTTTTTTTTATTTTTACGTAGGACTAACGTTCTTAGCCATCCTGCTGTCCACGTAACAACACCCAACTCGATTGTGGATTCCTACATTTCTTTGACGACCACGACTCAACAAACACCAACCACTGTTCGACAATATTCAATCAGTGCACCCAGGTATGTCCATTCATTGAAAAAATTCGAATTGGACTCAAGAAAAATTCCAAAGTTTTAACAAATCAGATTTATTCAATTTTTCATTCATCTTTGAGTCGAATTCGTTAAATTTACTTTGTTAAAATAATTGTGGATTAGATTTACGAAATAAAAGACAGTTTTGGCAGCATTTGAAAAATCCAATATGGCGTCTTAAAATCAGCTGATGACGAAAGCTCACTTGTAGACTTCCTCATCTAATAAAAATCACAAAAATCAATATTATACTATAATTTTCTGGAAATAGCTTTCTTTCAATTGAATAAATTCGAAAATTAAAGAGATTCAAGATTTAGTACGTTCGTTTTTGAATGCTGCCTACGTCCGATATTTCAACTCATTTAACTATTTAAATAGTAGATCATTTTTCTTTTAATAGCTTTTTTCTTCCATAACAAATTTTCTCACTTATCACATTCTCTCGCAAAAAAAATTCCGAAGAACAAAAAAACAATTTTCTCGATTTCTCATTCTAATGAGCGCATCAATTTCATTAACCTTGACGTTTACTAAATTAACTATGCATCTTCAATAATAAAGATTCAACCTCTATCGCTTTTTACGCTTCGGTAATTTGTTTCGTAATAGAAATTTGAGATCACCATTATCAAGGCGCGTTCAATTACTAAAAAAAAAGCTGTAAATCAATCGCAGATTTTTTTATCGAAGGTCTTCGTCGGTGGGTCTGCAAAAAAACATTTTCTCGCCATCTCATCTTTTCTTCTCTGCACCTAGCAAGTCAGTAACGTAGCAAACTTAGAACTAACGTACATTTTACATTTTTGTATTCACAAAGAGTTAGATACTTTCTGAACAATTTTTTTCAAAAAATCTTTGCTACGTTACTACGTATCATAATTTCTTCTTTTACCGTCGAAGTGCACTAAAATCGCTTCCATCTCTGATCTGACTATAGAGATATCAATTTGTTGATGAATCGAACAATCGCAAGTTTAATTAATCGAACAGTCGAACAATCGATATTTCAAGTAATGAAACAGTCGAAAAATCAATATTTTGATCAATCCAACAGTCAGATAATCAATACTTCGACTAATAGAACAATCGATTCGATTTATCGCATAATCGATTCTAAATTCGATATTTTTCTTTTTCTTCAAATGGGTGTCTTTTTTCATAATTTTTCAAGATAGGCCAAGAACGAATTTTTCATTGGGCAAATTTCGTGATACTGAATTCATTTCTACATGCTTTCACTTCAGTATTCGAAAAAACGAAAACGCCGTCTCGCCTTTTTTTTTTTAAATCGGGTGTAACTCGCGTCGTTAACGACCATTGATTTGTTTTACAGCCGGGGTCGACCACAAGTTAACCGTGGTACCGCGCCACCGTAAGTATTAATCTTGTTCATAATCACTCTCAAAATAGAATAGAAAACCACACCAAATATTAAATTTAAACTAAAAAAAAATGTTTTGAAACTAAATTAATTTTAATCGAGAATAATTTATTTTAGATACTTTTAAGTAATTTAAAATAGTTATAAATAATTTATAAGACCCTCTTTAATATGTTTTTCTTAATTTAAAATATTATAGAAGGGTTCTTTAATTTGCAAATACGGTCCTGGAAAAGTCTGAGCTTTATTTTTCAAGACAGGTGATGTTTATCGTCGATTAAATAAAATTCGTGGCGAGAACAAATTTCAGATTGCGACGAAAGCGATGACATTAAAACTGACAGAAAAATGCGGCCACGATAATATTTCGTGATTTTATCGATTACGAAAGTCATTTTTCAATAAAAGAAAGAGTCGATTTAACCTTAATTGTCCCATTCATGCGGTCGTAACTGCCAATTTAGACAGAAAAATTATTTTATTGCAAGAAATAAGATTTTACGACCTAATTCTCATTTTTTTATCCACCTACACAAACTTTATCCTCATTTCAAATTTTATCATAATTTTATTGATATTTTATTATTAATAAAATTTCATTGATCTTAAATATCTTTATTATTGAATAGTAGTTGAAAAATTACACTGCAAAAATTAGAGCTCATTGTATCAGCTGTTTGAAAAAAGATGGTGGATCGAGAACAGCTGATCGAGCGTGTCCACTTCGCAATTTTAATCGCATGTAAAAAAGCAAATAATCAATAATAAGATTGTTTTATAATCGAAATTTAATCTACTCGATGGCAGGAATCGTAAATTGTTAATATTTATAAAAAAAAGTTTATTCTGAAGTGTAAAAAAATTATATTTTAACTTAGATTGAGAGTATTTGTTAGTCTTTTTCAGTGGATAACTTTGATAATTGATTTTTCGTATTTTTAAGACGCTCTCGGCCAACTTTGAAGCCTTCTACTGAAATCGTATCCAAGGCCCAGGAATTCGTCGATATCTACCGATACCCACCAGTAAGGCCTGCATCAATTTATCCAACACCTCAAGTCGACAAACCTGCCGCCAGATGCAGGAAGGACGTTTGCCTGATTCCGGATTGCGCTTGTGGGGGAGCCGATATTCCAGGTAAATTATTCTTGAGTGAAATAATCAGATTTAAATAATCAGAAACCGGTTCGGACACAAGATTAATATTAAGACGTTGGTCTAAATTCTAAGCTCAATATTATATTTCATTTCTCGGCCCTATTTTTCTCGGCCTCGACTCGGAATTATAGTTTAAAACTTGCTACAATAATGAAATTGCTTTTTAATTAAAACAAAATGATAAGTCAGAATCTAATTGCGAATAAATGTTTTAATTAAATCGATTACAAGCGTCTCTCCACAAAAAAACTCGCTCTGCTGATTGAACTGTCGAAGGGTGAGAAAAAAATGATTCTACCAGCCTAATTAATTAATCTCTTCGCGATTTTTCATCGGTGGCTGGTTGCCACTCGACTAATTTGTAAAGAAGTCTGATAGTTAAGATGAAAGTTTTAGTTGCAACTCTCTACGGACTCGGGAAGAACTTATCAAGCATAATTTATTCTCCGAGCAATCTGTTCATTCCTAACTCAGCCAAATAACGTTTTTCGGTACTTCCATAGACAACAGATGTCATCACTCAAAAATTTCATAAAATGAAAATGGCCACGTGCGATCAGCTGATTTTTGCCACCCATATCTTGACTTCTTTTGCTAATAAAATCACGAAAAGTGGAGATAAGACTTCGTTTGTCGTAAATTAGGATTTAATGGAGTAGCACTGATTAGCTTCATGCTTTGTGGACTTTTTAAAGTGAAACTTTTTTTTTTAAGTGAACAATTTTATTTAAATGAAGAATGAGATTTAGCGAATATCGGAATCCGGGTCAAGGACCCGATTAGATCGTGATTAGGAAGCAATTTTCGAATCGACAGACAACGAGTCGCGGCGTACTTGTTGAGCATGGCTGATTAACGGACACGTATGATGCAAGCGTTCGCGTTCCGAATGTTGATTTTGACGATCGATTTAGCAGCCGCTGCGACTTTCTCCGATTCTAACGTTACATACTCATTACTCGGTACGTTCGAAAGTGAAACAGATACACCTTAATAACTCCGCCTCTCTGCGTAGCCTTTCGCAACGCTTCGACGGCCTTCGTCCGGATCTGTAATTGCTCGCAATGAACGTGCGTATATTGTCACAATGAACAATAGCCAAGACCAAGGAAGAAATCTGCCACGAGGAAGTCACACTCCTCGGACAAATTTCCAATTCCTTCCTGAATTTTTTCGCTCTGTATAGATACTTGTTTTTTGAAATTGACTACCGCTACGTAGCGAAAAAACATCCAAGTATAATTTAAAGAGATTGGGTCTTGATCATAGGTGGAATTCCGGCGAAAGAGACGCCCCAGATTGTACTTATAACTTTTGACGATGCTGTAAACGATCTTAACAAGCAATTGTACACCGATTTGTTTGAAAAGGGACGCAAAAATCCAAACGGTTGTCCGATTTCGGCGACGTTCTACGTTTCACACGAGTGGACAGATTATAGCCAGGTGCAAAATCTTTACGCTGACGGCCACGAGTTGGCGTCCCACACAGTCTCGTAAGTTCCGGTTATTGTGGGAGCTTTTATGCTTAGCCAGATTTTTCGTTCTTTCGTAAGCTTATGTCATTATCCACGGCTAAGATGAACAAAGGAAGAAAAAAAACTTCAGAAACAACTCCAGACCATTTCGAATATGTTCGAATCTATTTGAAACAAGTTTAAATGATTCGAAAAGAGGGTAATAACTCTTTTAAATCTTTTCATAAGTGTTCAAGGTGGTTGAAAGTATTTTTCAAGAAATCAGTTCAGAACATGTTTTAGTTTAGTTTGAAACAACGGTTTGCATTTTTTTATTCTGTTTGAAATAGTTACGAATTATTTTGAAACTGTAGTAACACTTTCTACTTGTTTGAAACCATTTGAAACCATTTCAAACTAGTTTGAAACAAATGAAAACAGTTTACAAAATGTTTAGAATAATTCAAAACAGTTTAAAAACTATTAGTAACAAATGAAAACAGTCTAAAAACCAGTCGAAACAAATCAAAACAGTTTAAAAACCATTTAAACCCTAGTAGAACATGGTTGTAACTGACTTTAAATATGTTTGTAAAGTTAAATACAGTCAATCATCCTCGAGACCATTTCACAAGAACCTAAAACAACTTGAAACATAATGGAAACTCTGTTGGAGTTGTTTGAAACCATAAACAAACAGGAAAATGGCTAAACTTGATTGAAAGTTAAAGATCCTTAGCCGTTGATAGTATCTCGAGTCATCAGGTTGTCATGGGTGCCTCCGGAAGTCACGAGCCTCATCAATAAGTCCCAAATAGGAACTTATGTTTTCGATTATCAGGGTTCTCACTATCGCTCCACATTCCGATTTCTTTCTTGGGAAAATATGATAGGAACACCTCGTCTTTCGGGAAAGCAAATATTTCCTTTCTTTCCCAGAAAACTCAGTCCTCAGTCAATAAATTTCAAGCCTGAGAACAAAGTGCCAAGCCGCTTTCCCGAAGGTCGACACGTTCCTTAGAAAGTACAACCTTCACTGAGGAAAATCATGTGACAAAATATGAATTATCAATATAAACAGGAAAATTGAAGTCATAAACAAGAAATTGCTTGAAATCCAATATTGTTACAGTAATAGTTTGCATTTTCCTCAGTGGAGATTTTTACTCAAAACTAATTTCACATACTAACAAATACTTCTTTTCTTTCTCTCCCTACCCTCTTTCTCATGCCATACGCCACAACGAAACATCGTACACGATCAATCACAATGTCACATTGTCATGCTTCATACCCCTTCTACGTTTTAAATTTTATTTGCAAATTTGGTAAACCAATTTGATAAAAAATAAATAAAATAACAAAAAACAAAAAAAATCAAAACAAAAAAACCTAAACAAAACTGCATCACGCTACGAACAATTGATCCCGCCCGCATCCTACGTTCCTTGAAACTAAAACAGGGGACTACCTGCCGGAGGAGATACCACAAATCGTGATCCTGACCTTCGACGATTCTGTAAATGACCTTAACAAGGGTCTTTATGCGGATCTGTTTGAGAAGGGAAGAAAGAACCCCAATGGCTGTCCCATCTCTGCGACCTTCTACGTGTCCCACGAGTGGACTGACTACAGCCAGGTCCAAAACCTGTACGCCTCCGGTCACGAAATTGCCTCCCATACGGTCTCGTAAGTACCCCAAGGACCCATAAAGCCCTCTTTTTCTTTTATTTTTTTTTCTTTTTCTTCTCTTTTTTTTCCTTCTTCCCTTTGTGACTTTTTGAGATTTTTTATCCTTCAAATTCTGAATTTTGTCTTTTTGGTAGTTTTTCTTGTAGACTGTTTAACTTTTCTGGTATTTCTCGCATGATTTAATATTTTACTCATTTTTGCAGGGCTTCTACCCTTTCGCGTGCTGTAAATCTGTTTAAAACAGATTTTAATGGTTACAACCTGTTTGAAAACATTTTTAAAAGTTTTAAACTGGTTTGCAACAAATGAAAAAAGTTTATATACTGTTTGAAACACATAAAATTAGTTTAAAAACTATTCGAAACAAATCCAAACAGTTTCAGACAGTTAAAGCAGTTGTAACCTGTGTAAAACCATTTAAAGCCATTTCAAACTAGTTTGAAACAAATAAAAATATTTTTAAAAGTATTGAAAACAAATGAAACTAGTTTAAAAACTATTCGAAACAAATGAAAACAGTCAAAAAACCATTCATAACAAATCAAATCAGTTGAAAAACAGTTATAATCTGTTTGAAACCATTTATGGTAAAACCATTTCAATAAAGCTATTTGAAACAAATCAAAAAATTTTCTAAACTGCTTGAAACACATAAAACCATCTTAAAAGCTATTCGAAACAAATCAAAACAGTTGTAACGTGTGTAAAACCATTTAAAGCCATTTCAAACTAGTTTGAAACAAATGAAAACAGTTTAAAAAGTATTGAAAACAAATGAAACCAGTTTAAAAACCATTCAAAACAAATCAAAACAGTGTAAAAACTATTCGAAACAAATCAAAACCTGTTTGAGATCATTTAAAACCGTCTTTAAATGCTTTAAAATAGTTTAAAACTATTTGAAACCATTTTAGAATCTCAAGTTGAGTAGAAGCCCTGCTATTAGCTACGTGGAAATACCTATCAGTAAAAAATATTTCTGACCTAATTTTTTCTGAGTTCTAGTGTATATCCTTTTCTTTTTATTAATTATTACTATTTTTTATACTTTTTTTGTTTCTAAACTTTTAAATACAACCCTACTCATTTATTTAATTAGCTACCCTGCCCTGAATGATGCATTTGCTGTAAATAAAAACAATGCAGTTGAATAATTAGTCACTAATCAAGTGACCGACACACAAAAATTAACTAATTAAAAAATAAAACATTTTTTAAAGAGTACAATGATTGTTTAACAAGAATGTTTAACAGACTGCACTATTTCGAATAGTTTACCTTTTCCTGGGTCTAAACAAAATTGAATACATGTTTAATAAATGTACCGTGCATGTACATTAACATACTGACTCTCCAGACTGACAAAAAACTAGTAAATTTATGAATTTAAAGAATTTTTTTTTTTAATTTGACAATAATTTTTTATCTCTTCTGACGAATATTTAAAAAATATTTTGATCATTATTCAGTCTAATTTGACTTGAAATACAAAATAAGAAGCTTTTAATATTGACATGTAACATTTCGCATTTCAACGATCACTCGCATCATCGACCCACTAACACTCATCAACGATAGTACGTAATTAGAGAGAGAGTGTCTTAACCTGTCACTGGAGTTCATCAGACACTTTCTGCTTTTTTAATTCAACCGCAGATAGAAACTAATAATCGCTTTATATCTTATTTGACTTACAAGATCCATTAGTGCACCATTTAGTCTCTAGAAGTCAGCAAACAAATTAGGCAATTAACATCTAACAGCTTATGAAAGAATGACCTCTTTCGTTATAATTATATTTAAAAACCCTGCAATTATCTAACTATTTATTCTGACTAATTAGGCACAGTTTTGGAGAACAATTCTCGCACAGAAAATGGGCCAGAGAAGTAGCTGGTCAGCGAGAAATTTTGGCAGCATATGGAGGAGTCAAACTTGAAGATGTACGAGGAATGAGAGCACCTTTCCTTTCGGTAAATATGTTTGATCTCTCTTTCTTTTTTCTAATTTTCAATACTTGATGGCTCAAAAGGATTCCTGACTCGTTTCTGATTCGAAATAAGTTCGAATAGGTCAAGAAGTGAAAATTAGTTTAATAATATTTAAGAATAGTTTTAATAGTTTACACAAATTATAAATTGTTTGGAAGTATTCCAAACAAGCTACAAACTGTTTAATTACTCAAATACATTATAAACTATTGGATACAATTCAAAACTGTTTTAAAGTAGTCCAAATAAGTTTATAAACTGTTGGAAAGTAATTCGAAATAGTTATAAATGATTGTTAACTATTGCAAACAATTTATAAATGGGTTAAAAGTTGTTCCAACTATTGGAAAGTACTCTAAACAAATTATAAACTAGTGTGAAAGTTGTTCAAACAATTTAAGACTGTTTAAAAGTACTCAAAAGAAGTTATAAACTGTTCTAAAGTAGTTCAAACAAGTCATAAACTGTGTAACAGTTGTCCTAACAAGCTACAAACTGTTAACTTATCCAAATACATTATAAACTATTGGATACAATTTAAAACTGTTTTAAAGTAGTCCAAATAAGTTTATAAACTGTTAGAAAGTAATTCGAAATAGTTATAAATGATTGTTAACTATTGCAAACAATTTATAAACGGGTTAAAAGTTGTAATAACCATTTATAATCTGTTCGAAATAGTTTTAGACTGTTATTTAGCGCTAGTCAAAACAAGGTATAACTATTACTGTGTAAAAGTTGTCCAAACAAGTTCTAACCCATTTTAAAGTTGTCAGAACAAGTTAAAAACTTTTAAATGGTTTAAGATATTCCAAACCAGTAAAAATTATTTTTAAAGTAATTGAAACAAATATAAATTGTTTTAAAGTTGTCCAAACAAATTGTAAATAGTTTGAAACTGTTTAGGACAAACTTTTAAAACTAGTCAAAACAAGTTATAAACTATTGGAAAGTAGTCCTACAAATTAAAACAATTGCAACTTGTTTGAAACCATTTAAAACAGATAGACTCTGTTTGCATCAATTTGAAACAGTTGAAACTTGTTTGGAACACTTAAAACCCTATTTTAAAATGCTTAGAACAATTACAACCCATTTGAACGCTATTGAAACTTGTTTGTATCTAATTAAAACAAAATAAAAAAACTTTCAACCAGTTGAAAACTGTTGAAAACTGTTTAATGCAATTTAGTACAGTACAGTACAAGTACAATGTTTAGAAGCTATTAAAAA
>JAUESI010000002.1:2767660-2788336 GCA_032275145.1 Synergus laeviventris
GAAAAAATATCTATTATAGTTATAATATTTGTCGAGTAAAATGAGGAAATCGAATGTTGAGATGTTGTATCCAACGTGATTAAAATGTTTTAAATATAATTTAGGAGATGCAAAGTTAGGATTACAGGATAACAACTCACTTGAAAAATTTGTCGAACATTTTGTCGATGACCTGCTTAGGTCCAGTGCCGTAAAGTTTTGTGATCTCTTCTCGGTCAGGACAATAGGAATAGAGAGCTCGAAATTGACAGCCAGCGTCTCGAAAAAGAATGAGGAAGTGTTTACTCTCGGATCTGGCGATTTCATCAAGGACCCTCCTTTTGGCGTCCCTGTTAACCGTGCCCGGAAAAACGCAGTATTCCACAGCGTTCAACATTATTCCACGATTTGACTTTGTAGTGGGTTGCTTATAAAGTCGGGGTCCTAAAAAAAAATAAATTCCGAATTAGAGTGGACAGCTTTACAATTGGGATTTAATTTCGGAATGATGAATTTCGAATAACTATTTTTTAGAATGGAAAAAATAAAAATACTTTCTCTCATATAGTATTGAGTTGAAGTTAACGACTTCTAGTCTTTTAATATAATAAATTTTGTGTTTAAAAGTAATTTATAGAGACTAAGAATAAATATTGTCAATTTTACCATTGTAATCCATCATTGAACTGGGGGTACTGCTAATGTCACTGCTTCCATCATCAAAGACTCTCCTCTTGGTCATGAGACCAGGTGGAAGGGAGCCTGGACCAGAAGGTGAAGGCAAATGCCTCATGCTACCCATTCCAGGACTCGGTGCTCGTCTAGGAGGCGTTGCTCGACCCAGTCCACTGTCTGTATCTGTAGATTGATGAACATGGTTTATATTTTTAGTTTTTTAATTTTACCTTTCAATCACGAAGATGAAAAGAAGCTTTTGAAATATTTCCTATAACCCACAACCCATATTCCAAATTCCATGTTGTGTTACACAGTTTCCCTCTAAATTACCAACTAAATTCTGACGATTGTTATTTCCACAACCAGGATTTACACCAGGAGTTAGAGACAATGAATAATATGTCTATATATATATTTTTTTTGTAAGAGACAAATCACCGATTATTAGTTATTGATAAGAAATATAATTAGCCACTTAAAATTACATGGTGAAAAGAATTTTTTGGAGAAAATTGTCTGGACTTTTTAAATTTTCGTTTCCGATTTATTTAAAAAGATATTTTTAACTTTTTATCGTTCCTTGTTTAATATATTTTTCTATAACTACAGTCACTAGCTTTTTTAACAGGAATATAAATCTGAACTCTAAAAAATCCTCTAATATTTCTAAAAAATACTAGGTATTATCTAATTATAAAATTTTTTAATTACTTTTAGATTCTAATCAAATATCAATTTTTTAGTCATCTATTTCCAAATAATTTTGTGTGATTTATATTTCCTTGTGTTTCTTTTATCTTTAATTTGCTTTAATTACAAATGCAGTAAGAATAAATAAAACTTTTAGAAAATTAATTGTGACAATATTATTAAATTGTAAAAATAGTTATGGAGGAATTAAATGATTCTAAAAAATGTTTAAATTGCATGATTTTTTTTGTACAATAAGATGATGGCACATGGCACAAGACGAATTACAAAAACAATAAACAAAAAGCGTTTCAAACCGAATTTTCTAGCTTGTAATATTCTGAAGATTAAACAAAAAATTTCGTATATATATACGCAAATTATTTATAATCACATTCAATTTAGCAGTTAATATTTAATATAATAATATACATAATGAATTCGTATTAACAAAAATTACTATGAAAATATTCCCCAAATAAATTTAAAATACCAAAAAAATTTAGAAAAATCCCCGAAATAAAAAATTTCTGAAATTTCGGTATTTCTACTTCTTTTGACAATTTGCTATTTCGGGAATTTTCTACTTTGGTAATTTTATTATTGCTTCGTGAATATTTAATTACGCATAGAAAAAAAAACTATATTAAATTTACAAGACCTTCAACAAGGTCTGCATTATAGCAAATAATTCAAGGATAACAATGACTAATTAATTATTGATAATAATTAATTACTAATGAATAATTTATAAAATGCTGGAGCCACCGACAAATATCTGAAAGACATTGAAAGGAACCAGGACCCATAACCAGTGCTGTACAATGATAAGCCGAACAAGCATTAACAAAAAATATGGATTTATTAATAGCAAGAGGAGTATTTTTTATTGTTATCAAAGTCTCACCCAAATAAATAAATAAAAAAAACTCATTCCAGAAGTTCTGAAAAAATTAAAATTGATTCAAACATCTTTGGTACTAATTCAAGATTATTTTGAAACTTCTTGGAACCAGTGTAAAAAAAAAACTTGTTTAATTTTGTTCGTAACGAGTTTGAAACTGGTTTTAAAGAGATTTTTAAGTTTATTTTAAAGTATATTTTTAAAGAATTTGAAAATAATTCAAAAGATTTCAAAAGATTTAACAAAAATTGCAAGTGTCAACAATATTTTGATTGATTATATCCGAAAAATTTTTATCAACCATGAAATGACTTATTAAAATGAAATGCACTTCCCACGTCAAAAATAAAATCAAGGACAGTTCCAAACCAGTCTGGAACCAATCCACAACTAGTTCGATTATTAAAAATGATTTTTTACAAGACGCAATAGACTAGTGAGACTTTGAAGCCAGAATCGTGTAGTTTTGTTCTTGTTTTCTGTATTGGATGTAGGATTCAAGATGTAATCTGTAATTGTTAAAACTGACACCTGTACTGCGACCTGCACCATGCGACTACGTGTACGCTAATAATGCCTAGGAGATACTGGGTGTAAGGAACACATAAATTGATACGACGAGATATGTATTATAGAAGGGGGTAAACGTATTCCAAGTCATTGGTGCTCCTTACCGCACAAATTCATCAAGGAATTAGATTTTCTCCCCTTAAAGTTTTGGTAAGTCGGGTATTTAGGCCTGCCTCTAACCTGTTGCTGAGGCTCCTGCGTATCTGCAATAATGCAACGTTTGCGTTGTTACACTCGCACGCCATGTACGATCAATTTTATTTATTTCATCTCTCGCATTTTTTAAAATTTTCATTTCACATTCGAACATTTTTTTAATGATACTGCTTGAATCGTACGCCCATGGGAATTCGTTTTTTTTAAATTTGGAAACTTCACTCACTTCTTGAGAATATATATATAAAAGAAATAAGAATAGAGGAAAAACTGTTGAAGTCTGTTATTTATTTTTTATTTTATTAGTTCAGAAAAATGAAAGAGTAGTTTAAATTAAAGACTTCGGAAGATTCCCATGGCACCGGTACGAGTCTAACTACGAGCGAAATCCGTCGAGATCAAAGCTCAATTTACAAGTTGGTGAGCAAGTTGGATGCAGAAAATGGTCGTTCCAACTGAAAGAGTGTTTGTTAAAATAAAAATTAACTGAGACGTTGAAAAGGTCTATCGAACTTGAAGAAGTGGTGAAGATATACGTGAAACAGATTTCTATAGTAATTTACCAAAAAAATGAAAAAACAAAAATTTTAAGGTCATTTATCAATTATCGGAACCTTAACTTGCAATGCAATCTTTACAAATTTATAACTCGATATCGCAATCGCAATCAATGTAAAAAATGGCATTGCAGAGAAAAATGTCTATAAGCCAGGGATCGGATAACTGACACATGGCCTTAAAAAGAGTACAGGGTGAAAAAATTAAAGAAATATTCAAAATATCTATAATATATAAAGAAGGTGGTGTAATTTGTTCATGGGAGGAAAAATTGAATTCCTGTAACGAGTCTACTCAGCTAAAACGTCGAGTAGCAAAATGCGGCATTCGATTACAAATTTCAACATTATATTTTTTTAATGGAATCTCACCTCGGGAAGTTTTGTAGGAACCACGACGTCCGAGTGGATTCGTGCTTCGACTTGGAGAGGATCCTCGACCGTCATCAGGTGAATCTACGGAAGATACTAAAATAGGGTAATCACTATTATAATTTGTTAGTAAAGGCGATTTTTTCAATAAATAGCTAGGGTTAGCGAAACATGCTTAGGAGAATACAGAATAATACGCAAATATGCAATATTTACAGGTGCGAGTGCGAGTGTAATGTTCTGGATTAAAAAATTATAATTTTGAATAATAAATTATAAGAAATCTTTCGACCTCCCTTAAAATTTGTAGGTGCCAAAAAATTTGAGAGATTAAAATGAAATGAAAGCAAAGTTGGAGGGCTTCGAATTTAAAAGGATAAGAAGTTAAAGCAATTTACGAATTCGAAATTGACAATCTGCAAATAAAGATAATCGAATTTTAAGAAATATTATTTACAAGGACGGAACTGAAAATACATATTAACTAATTAATTAATGAAAACTAAATTTAAATTTAAATGAAAAATAAAGTGTGTGTGGTGCATACCCCTGAGACTGCCCCCTCGATAAAGTGGGCCAGATCGCCGGTCGTCGAGATGCGCGGCAGTTAGACTATCTTGCGATCCTCGGTAATAATCCCTTCTCATCGTCGGCGAGGTCAGCGACGCTAAAGTAATTGTGTTAGTGCAAAAAACTCTAAATTTCCTTTTTATTCTACTTCTAATAAAATATGTCACTTCTTAATATCTTCATTTCTTAACATTTTATTCTTTCTATACTTCAAAACCGACGTTCAAAAGTGTCTAATTTAAAAACTAAAAGAAAATCTAGAGCTTCCAAACTGTGTGGTGTACATTTAAGTGAAACAAAGAAGCTCATAAAGTAAAAAAAAATCCCTCTAAAATGGGAAAACAAAGAGCGACTAGGGTTTCAAACCTGACATGCAAAGATCAAGGGTGACATTGAGTACTTCAAAATTCTGAGACAGTCAAGATATTCAGAAACAGGGAATATCTCTAATATTTCGAAGAATGTTACTTTCAGAGATATTAACTTTAAAAAGAAATTTTCAAATAAACTTTTGCATAAACTTATAAACAAATTTTTAAGTAGACTATTTGAAAATTATTTTTAAAATCTCTGATGAATAACAAGAATTTTTCGAACTATTTCCTAACAAAAACTCGAGTGGTATAAATTTTGAGATTTACCAGTGCTAAGGTTTGAGGAAGAACCTTTCTTTCCTCGGCTGGGGGTGAGACCTCCGGAGTCTAATTCAGCGCCAGCGTCGACGTGAATTGTTTTTGGTCGAGGACGACTCGTCGCCACTTTACTCCGGAGCTTCGCCGTCGGTTTTATTGCATTCAGTAACTCTTTGTCGAGAACTTTACCCTGCGAAAATTAAACAGAATATTACTGAAGAGCTACAAGCTTCTTGAAACTTTACTGCTCAGAATATCTCTAAAGCACGTAAGCTCCTCAGATCTTAAAATACTTTAAAAAATCATACGCACTTCTCTCTCAGCTTCTTCGATGGCCTTTTTCAATTTATACTGTTCTAAAATCGCCGCTCTTCTCTGCCTCTCCTCCTCCTTCTTCCTCGCTCTCTCCTCCTCCTTAAATTTCTCCTGCTCTCTTCTGGTTTGAGCTTCAGCCTCTTTTCGTTCCTTCAACTCTTCCTGTTGTTGCCTCCGTTGAAGAGACAATAGCATTATTTTCTCCTTCTTGCGTTCCATTTCGTCTAGAGAATTCTGTAAAAACAATAGAAGAGAATTGGTAACCAAGTAAGTCATGGAAATGCGGGAAAGATATTTGTTGAAAGAGATTTAAAAAGGAGACTAACGGGATCAGGATTTGCTAATTGATTTCCTATAACCAATCCTACGCCCGGGGTTTGTCGGTCATCGCCGCTGCTGTCTCGATTTCTCTCCCTTTGACGATCCCTTTCGATTTCCCTCTGAAGTTCTCGATCCCTCATCTCCTGGCGTTGGTATTCCCGTTCAGTGGCTTGTCTCTGTCTTTCTCTCTCCAGGTCTCTCTGAGCGTCTGTCTGTCGAGGTCTATCCGAGGAATTTACTGGTGGAGATTCCGCTCGAGAGGAAAAGTCTTCGTGTTCCAAATAGGAAGAAACGCTTCTCTCCTGAAAAAACAAAAGCAACATCTTTGTTAAGTTTCTTTCGTCTTTAAGTTCCTTTCTTTTTCCCTTATTTTAAAGAAAATTCACCTTTTTCGGTTTTTACCAAAATAAGGCCTGAATCAATTAAACACGCAAATTATGAATTTAAGAAAGAGCGTTTTAAATTAAATTTAATACATATACGAGTAATACTGTATAAATTTGAATAAAAACAATTTATTCCCCTACTTTCAGGAAAAAATCTCTTTTCGATCATTTTGTATTTTGAAGCTGGAGTTTACCTTTTTTGGAGATGCTTTTTTCTGTCGAAGCGCAGGTTTCGGTTTTTTAGGGGCGTCATTGTCAAAGGATATATAAAATCCCTTCTCGGCCGTTTCATTCGGATCGTTTGGCGTGATTTCGTGGGCGGAAGAAGGCGAGGGTGTCGTTTCTCGAAGCGAAGAATGAGGCTGAAACGAATTTCTCGATATCGAAGGTCTCGTTGGCGATGGTATCCTGTAAGTTCTACTGCCTGACGTGATGTGCTTTCGAATATCCTGTGAGAGATCAGTGTCGTTTCCTAAAAAAAAAGACGATTCTCATTCAATAAACAAATTTTTTCCCCATATTTTCATTTTTAAAATTCCCCTAAATTATAATATTTTTGAGATCGAATTTCTCGAAAACATATTTCCATAAACTTGAGTTTTTCTAAAATTAAAATATTCCCGAAATTGAATTACAATGTCTACATACTTGAAAATTTCTTGAAATTATAATATAATCATTTTATATATTACCAAACTTTAAAGTACCCGAAATTATAATATTCCCGAACTTGGAAAAATATTTGTACATATTTACCAATGAAGGAAATATTTTGAGGTTCCATATCATCGACTGGAGGCGCTGGAACCGGTGCGTGCATCGTAGCACTTTGTCTTTTTTCACTTGGACTTTCACACGTAATCGGAACATGATGAACTGTTGGCCTTTTAATTTCTGGGTTTTCGCTCATCAACTGACTTATTCGATGGACCTGAAAAGAAAAAAAAACGAAGATAATACCATATAATAATTAAATTAAAACCACTGAAATTAGATTACTCACTAATAAATTTCAATAAGTAAACAAAAATTTTTAATATTAATTTAAAAGCTTTGAAATTTACTCCCTTCCAATTTTCTTTCTCGAGTTTAAATTACAAATTTCGAGTTTCTGAATTATTTTAATAAGAAAATAGTAAAATCTTTATTGCTAAAGACAGTTTTGAAAGAAAACTCCTTAAATACAAGTTTATAAATGGGGATTTAATTGACTTGAGTCTCGCAACGACTTCAGCATCTGCGATCCTAGAAAGAAAAATCTAAGATAATAGAAATCAGAGTGGAAGGCAAACAAACCTGCGTATTATAGTAGCCATGTGTGGTACTAGAGGCGGTAGAGGAATAGAATAGATGCATTTGATTGGAAATTTAAATAAACGAAGAATCAAATGACAGTATCACAGAACCTAAACGAGAATTGCACCTAAACTGAATGGTGGAGAGTCAGGTGTTAGGAAACTAGTGTGGGAAGTCACTGCCATGTTCGGTGACTATAACGACTGTCTATAAGTGTGCATTACATCACCAACTGGTTTTATTCGAGAGGACGAATACATTCTCAAATCGCTTCAATGTGTGAAGAAAGCATGGGGCCAACGGATTTCTGTCAGATTTCAAATTGTGACGTTTAGTTCGAGGAAAAGGAAATCGAGTTAAGTCAAGAATCGAGTTAAGAATTGATTTAGAATTACTTCTTATGGGGCTGAAAGTATTTTTTTTCTCCTGTCATTTTTAAATGGGACTAACTAGAAATATCGAAAAAATAAATATCGAGGACATAATCTAACAAAAAGTATTGAATTATAAATGCCGGTTTAAAATTTGCGAAATCCAAATTAATCGAATTATAAAATTTATGAAACTTTAAATTCCGGGCTTAAACAAAAATCTGAAAGAAGAAATACAGAATACACAAATTGACGAAAAATAGTTTTAATACTTTTCTCTGAAACGAGAAGATATCGAATTCTTCGTTTTACCTCAAAACTATTAAAAATAAACATTTTTTCGCACTATAGGCACATTTTTAATTTGAAAAAGGGTTGACCTACAGAGCGAAAAGATAAATAATTCTAATATTTTAACAGTAAAATGAGGAAATCGAATTTTGAAATTAGAATTTGCACCCAAGACCCTTGGAAAGAAAAATAATGATAACTCACCGTGTTTCGATGCTGAGGACTAGCAGAGGAAGGCGGCGTTTGGTTGAAAAGAGAGGTGGACGTCGGATAAGCAGGCGCCGGATGATTAATTTGATTATTACAAAGACTATGATCTCCGCCGTTGAGATATCTCTGCTCCTGAGAATTGTCGTGCAGAACAAATCCTTTCTGCTGAGGTAGGTGGTGCACACCCCAAGACCTTGTATCTTGATAAAGGCGAGGATCTTGTTGATAAACTAAAAATTAAAACAAAATTTATTAATGAAACCTATTGAAAATATCTAAAATTACTTGGAATCTCTTGAAATCCTTTAAACTCTCATTTAAATTTGAACTCAACGCCCTTAACAGGGCATAATATAGTTCATTGTTTTTGTTTAGATATTTACATATACGTTTACTAAGCCTTATTTTTTAATTTATTACCGATTGGTTGAGTATTAAATCGAGAATCGGCGGGAGGTTGATAACCAACGGCTGCCATTTCATTCACTAAATTCTGAGACGGCAATGGCGAGCCCCACGTTCTTCTTGGCAGTTGTGGCTGGTCGTGAAGGTAGAATTGAGATTGCTGCGTTTCCTGAATTCGCGGTGTCATAGAATTAGAAGATTGAACACCATAAGTTTGCTAAAGAAAAAAGAAAAAATTTTCTTAGTTCTAAAATTAAAATTCTATTTCCTTATTTTATTCAACAAACCTGATTGACTTTTGAGTAATTAAATAATAATAATTGACTAGAAATAAATACCGGTATGTGTTGTTGTTGTTGACTAAGACTTTGCAGTTGTTGCAATTGTTGCTGCATTTGATGCTGGTGCTGTGTCATTAGATGTTGCTGCTGTATTTGATTTTGTTGGCTCGCGAGGCGCTGAATATCCGCCTGAATTTCGCTTAGACTAGTATTCATGCTGCAATAAAATGAATACAAAATTAATACAAAATTAAAAATATTTTTAATTGAATTGAATTTTCTTATTTTTCAACTCACTGTGATATAGATTGGTGATATTGATCGAGATCCATATTCTCGATGTCAGGGGTGCGTCGAGTTTCGACAAAAGGTGCACTTCCGTCCTGCTCGAGCCACTTATGTTCCACATCCCGAACATCTTCGCTGATTTCCTGGAGACAAAAAATAACCAATTTCAATTACTGTTAAAAGTATTGAAAAAAATATATAAATCCAAATTCGATTAACTTGAGAAACGATAAAATTTATTTTGAGCTCTGACTATCCATTTATAAATTGTTGGTTGTGAAAAGAGTCAGAATAAAAATATGATTTCGATTAAACTCGATATAAAATGACATTACCAATTTATTTGCAGAGTTGATTAAACAAGAAATTGAACTTTTTTAGGGATAAATATTTTAATCTGTGAGAAGAAACAAAATGGAAGAGTTTAAAGACACTACAAGAAAATCATATTTATTTGTCTGTTTGATCAATAGAACATCTTCGGTCGCTATGAATTATGCCAAGGCTTCTAAGAAGTCTTCTTATGTACGACGGAGTCTTAATTTATATTTATAAATAAATTAGCAGTCTCGAAAGAGACTATCCAATAAAAAAAGACCAGGGGAAATATTTTAAGTAAGTCTTCAATTTATTAAAGGAACGAAATTAATTATATTTAAAAAATATATTTTAAATAAAAAATATATTTAAAAAAAGATAAATATAAAAAAAAAATAAGGCAACAGATAAAAATCTAGATAAAAGATGAGATACCAGATCTTAAATCTCAAAAACCACACAAAACCTTTTCTCCTTAAATTCTGACCACCACAAAAAAACACCTAAGGCCTAATTAAGAACATAAATTCCTAAAGCCATTCAAAAGCAGATACTAAACTATTCAAACTCGCAATTTTGTAAATGAAGCTAAAAAAAGGGGGGAGGATTGAAGGAACAATTTTAAATTTAAATTTAAGTCTCTTGGTTCCAAATTCTATCCTCAAAGTTCGATCTCGTCATTTTACTTAACAAGTATTATAAAAAGTAAAATAAGAAAATCGAATTTTGAAATTTTAATTAGAATCCAAGGCCCTTCAATTTTATTTCCAATGTAAATTTGTTTGTTGCAACTCGGCCAAGGTTGAAAATTGAGCTTTTGGGCTACTTTACCTTAAGTGAGAAGGGACGTTGTGGTTTTTCTTGAGAGATTTGTTGGGGGGAGGAAGTCTCAGCATTGCTAACTGGAGATTTCCCGGCTGATCCGGAGTGTATAGGATTGGGGGGACCCACCTCCACAGGGCTCTCTCCTCCAGAAGCCGATGAAGAGGGAGACTTAACTTTACCCTGCAACCATCCCAACCGGCGTGCCTTTGTTAAGAACTCAGTCCGCCACCAGTGAATAAACACCATTGATTTTGTGATTCCCCCGACACATTATTACATAGTTATAACAAGATTTAATTTTACAGTTTCCCTGACATTTCTCTAATAAATTTTTGTTTCTCTGGCATTGCCCTGACTTCCCTGGCAATTACAGGTCTCTTTTTTCAGAGACACTGATTAAAAGTTTTTGGAAAACTTTCATTAAATATTTTAATATTCAGAGAAGTTCCACACTTTTGACCAGTAAGAATTCCGAAGAAAGAATCTGTCGTCAAGGTTGCTGGATCCAACTTCGAATTCTTCGTTTTACTCAAGAAATATTATAATTAGATACTTTTTAGCGAGAAAATATCTCCTAATATTGGTTGAGTAAAGTGAGGAAATTGAATTAAGGGTGCAAATAAACGAACAATGTGCATCTTAGATAACATAAAAACACTTAACACGAGGAATTGGTCAATTCTACAAAAAAAGGAAGAAAAATATCTTATTATTCATTCAGATAAAGCAGAGAACATATTAAAGTTCCTCAAATAAACATTTTTTTATTTTAAATATAGAAATTCGCTTTTGCCATGCAAAATTCAAAATCTATTCAACCCGTAATTTCTCCAACTCAAACAATAATAAAATATTTTTCTTTCATTAAAAAAAATCTAAGAACCGCAATTTGAGTACTAATTAGAAAATAAATAATTACAGATGAAATTTGAGATCAATCGAGATTCCACACGAAAAAGCTTGCAAAATTTACGAAAAGAAATGTGCAAATTGCATGCAATGTGTTGTGAAATGTGCACTTATCTAAACAATAAATTTGCAAAATATTGCATTTATACGTCATGCAAGTTTCAAAAAAGAGAATTCAATATTTTATATTGAGAAAAGAAAATTTAGAAAAGAGTTTTAAAATATTTGAGAAGAACACTTATGATATTTGTAACATTTTTTAAGATATTTGCAATGAAGATTATACCTTTGTCACGGCTTGAAGGAAAGCAGCTTTTCCGACTTTTTGTCTCTGCTTCGACATTACGATTTCCATTCTTCTTTTCTCCGTTTCTATATGCCGTCTTTTCTCTTCCAATTTTAATCTGATGTTGTTTAATTGAGAAGCCATCACCGTGTTATTGCCGCTGTCGTCTGCAAATTTAATTTTTAAAGATTATCTAATATTTAAAACTTGCAGTTTTGAAAATTGACCTGAGACTTAAAAAGTTATTTAAGGTATTTAAATGATTTTAAAAGACGCACCAACAGATTGATTTTCGCTCTGTTGATTTTGCTGGTTACTCTGCTGTTGCCACGTCGTTGTATTCGGCAAAGTAGCAAAAGTCGTTTTCTTCTCGGCGAGGCCATTCCCATTAGTCTGACCATGTTTTTTATTAGCAAGATTGGATTTCGCAAGAGCCTCTTCTTTCTCCTGCTCCGTGTAGGTGAAATTAATGCCCTTTTCGGAAGTTTGTCTACTAAGATTCGCGAAACTCGCGAGTTTCGTGATTTCTCCGTCGGTTTTGTCGACCTCGCTGGAATGTTGTAGAGTATTTTTGAGCGCAGTGCTTTCCAGACTTGAATTGGAAGCGTGCCTTCTGAGCCTGGGAGGTGGAGTTTCGTCATTATTGTAACCATTATCAGCGAGAATTAACTGAACGCCACTTCCGTAGACATCTTGGACACTCGAACGAGCTGGAAGTGTCGGAGTTATTTCCGTCGGGTTCCACTTCCCCACCTGAGCTACCACATCCTTGTCGGGGTTCCTCCCAAAGTTGTGAATGTTATCCTAGAAAAATTGAAGTCGTTTATAGAGTCCATTCTATCAAAATCGCCTTAATTTCATAATCAGGCGGCTCAATTTAAATTAGGAAAAAAATAGAAAAGGTACCTGAGACCCGCCGAAATTTTCAATAGTAAGTTGAGAGTCATCAGAAATGCTATTTCTTCTCGATCTTCGGCCTCCATATGAACTTCGTCGTGAATCTTCCCAATTACTAGGCCGACCAGCGGCTTCTGCTCTAGCTGCGGATTTTTCATCAGCGACGGACATCAAAGTTGGCACTCCTTTTCCTCGATGTACCACAAAACTCTCGTCATTTCTCCTAAAAGAAAAAAAAAAGTTAGAGCTTGAAAATCTTCAAATAGAAGACGTACAAAGTTCAAATTATGAAAATCTGAAATGAAGCCACAAACCTTTCTTCCGTAGAATGACTCTCAGCAGTTTGTTGCAAAGACTGGGACTTTTTCACCGTCATAGATGACACTGGTTTTGGAACTAAAATAAAATATTCAAAAATTCATTACAGCAGAGAATGTATTATAAAAAAATATTTTTCAAAAACGTCTACTCTACAGTAACTATATCAATACTAAAAAAAATTCTTAGAGGAGACTCTAGATGTCTCAAACTATTGCTCTCATAATTTAAATGGATTTTTTCACTTCTATGTTATTTGCTGCAAATCCTGATTAACAATTGTGAGACATTTTCCGCAAAGATTAATTTTTTAGTCGTCAGTATAGAAATTAGGAGTTAGAATTAATTTAATTCTGAATTTGAGATGAGTAAGAGGTAGGAAAAAAATAAAGGATAGAAGACAATCAAATCAAACAACTCAAGGAGACAACTTTACAAAAAAGGAAATACATCGCAACAGAAGAAAACAAACTCAAGGTGGGAGTGTACCTCATCGAATGCAAAAGTCCTTCGTTTCAATTCGATGCATGCTTTTAGCAGTCGCTCTGAAAACGAAATCATGCAAAAAACAAAAAGGAAAATAAACGAAAAGAAGAGTTGGCAAACCTGCGAGAAAAGAAATGCTTTTTTTGTGTATTTAGGTTTATAGGAAAAGACGAAGAAGTCCATGCAATCGCAAATCACTTTTCAAACCATACTTAATTCGCTCCAAGCTTAAGACTCTTTTATTAACTGCTGATTGACTTTACAAAATCCTGAATAAAACCTCTGAATTTAAATTTCGCGCCAGAATCTCTCCAAAATTTGAGGTTACGTCTAAGTGTGCCTTCACGATTTTTGGCGCGAAATTCAAATTTCAAACTTGGTTCTCTTTCATTATAAAGCTAAGAGAAGAATTTGAAGCAGTTACAAGCATGAGAAATTGAAATCAGACACTGAAAAGCGACTGAACTTGGAAACCTTGAAATTGGAAGCGTGAAATTTGGAAGTGAAAAGTGGAAGGACTTTGTTTCCGGCATTCGTCGAAAAAAAAAACAATTTTTTCAGGAGTGCTTTCGTAAGGTGTGGGTACCTGTGAAACCTGGCGCGGATACGGAGAGGTTGCTTCTCAGATCAGGAATCGGAGTGACAGACTGCGGTAGGCTTCGTTTATGAGCTACGCCGTGACTATTGCGCGGGCAGGCTGCACCCGAAAATCGTCATGTCACCCGCACCATGTCAGAAGTTGACGAAAGAAGGAGGCGAGGATAGCGTTGTTGGCAAGCGTCAAGAAGGTTATGCCATAAAAATATATATAGGCAAATATTACAAATTTGTGGACATCACAGTTTGCTCCAGTGCATCTAGCTTTCTCTTTTCACCCTTCGCTCTCAAAAGTATATTTATCTCAAGGGTGCAGTTTCGCTCTAGAATATCTGTCCTCGAATTTCCTCAGAAAATTCGAATTCTGATCTCCGATCAGAACTTGGATCGGAAATAAGATCAAAAGGGAAATTCGAGGGTCGATATAAATTGTGGATATGTATTAAACGATTGATTGTGCGTATTGACACTGATAAGAAGCATGACGCTGTTTTAAGAGCAGACAATCTCAAGAAAAAAGAGAGTGAAAAGATTGGTCTGCTATTAAAACGGGACTCCATGAATGAAATCATAATCATAAGGGAAAAAAAAGAGAAGAGGTCAGTTTATTTTTGACGTGAGGTAGCCTTCACCAAGATTCCGCCACCATACAATATCTACTTTTTAAAAAAATGGTAAACAGCGTTAATACCACTTTTTGGGCCTTTTCTTATTCAACTTTAGTTACCTTTACGATTCTATCTCCAAACCGTACTTACCGTCTAAAAATTTATGCGCTCTATCCTCTCCGGGGTAACGCACACACTTGGCAGGATGAATTTCCAAAACGTTGTACATATCCGCGAGAAAGACAACGAGATTTTGTTTCATCGACCTAAAAATTATTTGGATGTTAATTTCAGACTCTAAAGATCATATGAACACATGGACAGAAAGTTCTGCGCATCGTAAACCTACTACGATTCAAGTACCACAAAGCAGATTTTACTGAGAGAAAAAACTGTTTACCCTCTCATATAAGTGACGTCCTCCGGTTGCATGTGAAAAGTGGAATAAGGCAAACACCTGGTGCAGAAGGTGTGCACCAGAGATAAATTGTGAAGAGCGTCAGCGACCGAAGGCCTTTTCGAGACTCGGATGTCCATCCAATTAAGTTCGCCCGGACAGTAAAATGCAATCACGGCAGCCAATCCGACGCCGTCGCACAGCGACTGGAAGTCCTTGGCTGCTGGAAGCTCTGGCAGTCGTGTTTTGTCCCCAGCTCCCTCCTCAGTTTGGATTTTGGCAATCAGGGCATGCGAAGCGTGGCTTATCCAGAGCAAGAGTCCCTTCTCGTGATCAGTTGGGACCTCCACTCGGGCCTGGGGATCGAATCTCCTGATTGCCGACACGACTCGATCTCCGGTCACTACTTCCTTCGCATAAAGGACCATCAATCCTTCTATCACAGCCATATGCGCCGACTGAAAAAAAAGCAAAAGTGTCAGTATTCAAAATTTAGTGCCTAATTGTTATTTGCCACCTTTCCCATTGCGCAGAAAAGTTCTGCGCAGCTTACACTTGCGCAGAAGAGTTCTACGCATCAAAAAGCCTCACATAAGAGTTCTATCTATCTAATGAAATTGATTTTTGCAGGTTTGGTGAAGAGAAAAATTAATTGAAGATAATGTTTACCATTTTCAGCGGCGAATTTTGTATGAGAATGGTTTCGGTGAGCTGAGTGTTCGATTCCGAAACGTAGACACCTTTTCTGGCCAGCGCTTGCAGAATCCCCGAATGATTTTGATTGTGGTAATTCGGGTCAGAGTAGATGTTGGCCAAAGCCATGCAGTAAAGTTCTGCATTGGAAAGGGTGTGGACGATCTGCGGCTTGAGGTGTTCTTGATCCTAAAAAATAAACCGACTTGTAATTAATTTTTAATCTATAATAAAATTTTCGGAATTAAAAATAAGAGGCGACAAATTAAAAATTAAAAAAGTTTATTTAGGAGACTCACTGGGAGTAAATATATAAAGTTGCAAGTAGTGAGATGTAAATTGGTAAATTTAATTATAATAGATTGGAGACTGAGAATTGAAGTAAGGACTAGAAAATTCACTCCCTCTATTCCAGAGCAGTGCTGTTTATAATTTAGGTTTGAGAGTGCTTCGCTAGAAGAGCTAATAATAATTAACACACGTCATCGCAAGACCTAACGAGCATTATTTGTAGTTCAGAACTAGGATTTCTTGCTTCTGGATTTTCCGAAATGGGAAAACCTTCTCATTTACTATTTTTTTTATGGCAATACAAGATTTTCCGGAAAAGTAGATTTTATTTTTATTTAGTTCAGAATTCTCTTAAATTTTTTTTTTCTTTTTCTGTTGGATTGTTGTCTGCAATGAAAAAAAAAAAAATTAGAGATTAGACGTTAAGCAAAATACGCGTGAGTAAAATTTGCAATGCGTTTAATGGTTTAATACTTTGCCATCTTCGTGACTTTCACGATTCTAGTTGAGTCGAATAGGAAACAAGGACGCGACCCACTGCACAAGTTTCAGTCTCTCAAAGTTAAGAGTTTAAGTAACCTTTTATTTCGTATCGATGCAGTGGATTATTAAGCTAAAAAAGACTTTATATTTTCCAAATTTAAGTTCTCTATTTAAAAAAATAATAATAATAATAATAATACATTGATTTTTATGTTAAATAAAGTTTTAATAAAAAAGTTCAACGACTAAACAAAGCTTTTCGTGCTATTCTGAAAAAAATATTATGCAAAGTCTGCAATTTTTATTTGAAGAAAAAAAAACATTTTTTTAAATAAATTTTCTTTTTTAATTTTCTTACCTCATGATCCCGATAATAAGGCTCCTTCAATTTATCGGGGACTCGATTGTTGTACGCCTTGGACAGAAGCCATTTTACGGAGGCACGTTGTTTAGCCTGAAACAAAAATAAAATTTGAAAATTTTTCATTTCATTGATTTTCTGTTCATATTTTATTTGTATGAAAAATTGAGATATCAAATTGAGAATTTCTAAAATTTGGGACCAGATCGACGTACCTTAATGTTTTTACTCTAAGTTTAGAAATTTTCAATTCGATATCTCAATAAATTTAGAAGTAACGTTGCATAGAAAAAAATGTCGGTAAGGTAGGGATCGGGTATGTAATACATGGCTATAACGTTATAACGATTAACGACTAGGCTAACGACATTCAATGATTTGGAATGGAAAAGAGAAAATACTCTATAGAATTACAGTTGCACGATTTAAATTATTTCATGTAGCTGATTAATCTCTGTATGTAATTTATTTTCAGAACTGCATTCCTCACTTATTCAATTTTTAATTAATAATTATCTGGTAGTGCCTGATTTTCTATCAAGACTGGTTTAGTTTATTGGAGAAGGATAAATCCTAGTTATTTTAACTTACGTCTTAAAAACCTAAGAAGGGCCAAGAAAGCAAAACACCTAGTTAGATATATTGTAGAAAAATTATAACCGGTGTGAGTTTCTTGTTTGCGGAAAAAAAAAATAAATAAATGAAGAGAACAAGAAACAAACCACATGGAGTTTCTCGACAAGTTCACGAACCTGGGAAAATATTTTCAAGTTGAAACTTTCTATTCTCTGATTATGATTATAACAAGTAATATTTAAATTATTAAATGGTACTTTCCAAAAATACCGAAAAAATAAATATCGAACCCACAAAATGACGAAAAATTAAAAAAATACTGAATTATTAATTTTATACATTAGTTCTGCACCACTCACCGACCGAGCAAGGTTCAGTTCCAGGCTAAATTATCCCTAGCACGCATTACCATTGGTCGGTAATGCAGATTCCTGTCACGAGAGTAGCCTCGGCTGATATATTAGATATCTATATTATCAGTCATTACCGCCCCAATTGGGATTCCCGTAATTATCAAACAAACGTTTAATTGGCGTGAATACCTATTCAAGCAACGGAATATTGTAGATAAGGTAGATATCCGGTATATCGACCAATGCAAGGTCATGACAGGAATCTGAATTACCGACCGACAGTAATTCATACGGAGGGTAATTTAGCATGAAACGGACCCAAATTTTAAAATGACAGATATTCTAATTTTATCGACAATATACTTTTATCGCAGTAAAAAAGTTGGTTTTTTTACAATTAATTATTTATATTCATAGTCAGGGTCACAGTTACGGTCATAAAACATTAAAAAAAAAAAAATCGAGTATTTATTTAGGAATCCTTAAAGACTGGCGCTATACTATCGAAGATACAAATCACTCCTGTTTTTTATAATGTATATAAGTAAGTATTCGTTATTCGAGTAGGATGACTTTACGGACCGTTGCACGCAATCAAAGTAGATAATGGAGATAATGCATAGCTTACAGGTATGCGTGTACGCATTTATAATGTGTCCCTATTTCTTTCATCACGATTCTCTTTTCCATGAAAAAAAAAATAATAATAAAGACTTTAAGATTCTTCCAATTTTTCTCCTCAAGTATATGTTCGATTTTTTACAGATATTAACAAAAATAATTTTATTTATTTATTGATTCTTATATTTTTAGTTAATTTTTAATAGATAAAATAAAAAAATTAAATTTTTTATAGGATAATTTTTTGCTATTTGCGTAATTTAAAATATGATGGTTATTATTACTCTGGTTAGTACAACGACACCCATCCGATTATAACCGAGCCAAGCGCTGCTTAACTTCGGTGATCGAACGAGAAGTCTTAAACTACATGTGCAATAGTAGTTTTCAACGAAAATGATTAAAATTACAAAAAATTACATTAAAAAAATTCAAATGGTCGCCATCTTGGATTTTTTTCCAAATTTTGCCTTTCTCAGACCACCAGATCGTTTCTAAAATCAAAGTTCCCTTTGCAGTGAAAGAAAAAATTTAATGAAAAACTACGGAGATGAGCAATTTTAAAAATATAAAATACGTCGCCATTTAAAAAATTTTCAAAATTTCAAGTTTTTAATAATTAACATATTTCAAGAATCTCACAAGGATTTTCGTTCAAGAGCGATGTCAAAACAAATTCTGCTAGTGAAATAAAATATTTAAAAAAAAAGTTTGTACATAATTCCTGCCAATTTGTTTTTTTCTTTTTGAAAACTTCAAGTATCATTTACAATGGGTAAATATTAACCGATTATCAAATTTGTAGAACTCTCTAATTTTGTCTTTAGGAAGAAATCTCGCTAGTGAGAAAAAAGAATTTAAAAAATAAAAAAAAACAAATTAAAAAAGTCGCGTTAAATTTTGCAAATAGTTTATTTTTATCAGTTTAAAAAAAATAGTAGTTACGTGTCTTGAAAACGAGATCGCAAGCAGTACCAAAGAATTGTTAAAGGTAAAGTTACAATGGCTCGTGTTGGCCATAACAGGCTTAGTCTCGGAGAATCTCTTCGCGTTCTCTGAACCGAAGCTTTCGTTCATTGCCAATGAATGAGTCCGCAAGATCATCCAACCGAAACTATTAAAGATCGACTAGAACACTTCTAGATCGCTCGTGCCTGCATGCCTGATGCTTGGCTGCCTAGATTGCTTATGAAATATTATGTACAACGTCTATACGACAGAAACAATAAAGTCTAGCCCCTGGACTATAAAACTGGAGTATAGTTGACTATACTTGACTAAGTATTCTTGGCCAGACACAAACACAATATGCACTCATACACTTTAACTCTAACGTTTTCTATGACACCAAATCTTTTTATAGACTCTATTACGTTACACGTATGTTACATTGTGCTCCGGGTACAGACAGTCCGGAAATTTTATTTCAATTAATTCAGTCTTCATTTAACTCCTAATTAATCTAGCTTTAATTAACCTAGAAAGATTTTTATGTATTCAATTTCTTTATGGAAAACTTCAAATTCAAAAATTTAGACCTTTTTTTAGACTTACGTGGAAACTTTTTGGAACTTACGGTTTTGGGTCTTAAATTTCAAATCTTATGTTTATTTGCTTATTTTTTACATCGTGTTTTTATATTTAAATTTGGGTCTTATGTTTTACGAAATTATGATTTTGGGCCTTAGTGTGTTTTTTTTTCTGAAAATTTGGGCCTTTTTAGACTTGAGCAGAAATTTTTGGGGTTTGTTGTTTTGGGTCTTAAATTTCAAGTCATGTGTTTGTTTACTTATTTTTCGACATCATATTTTGAGATTTAACTTTGGGTCTTATGTTTTACGAAATTATGGTTTTGGGCCTTATTATATGACATGTCTCCAATTTTTGGGCTTTTTTAGACTTGCGTGGAAACTTTTTGGGGCTTACGGTTTTGGGTCTTAAATTTCAAATCTTATGTTTATTTGCTTATTTTTTACATCGTGTTTTTATATTTAAATTTGGGTCTTATGTTTTACGAAATTATGATTTTGGGCCTTAGTGTGTGTCTTTTTTTGAAAATTTGGGCCTTTTTAGACTTGCGTAGAAATTTTTTGGATTTGTTGTTTTGGGTCTTAAATTTCAAGTCATGTGTTTGTTTACTTATTTTTCGACATCATATTTTGAGATTTAACTTTGGGTCTTATGTTTTACGAAAGTATGGTTTTGGGCCTTATTATATGACATGTCTCCAATTTTTGGGCTTTTTTAGACTTGCGTGGAAACTTTTTGGGACTTACGGTTTTGGGTCTTAAATTTAAAATCTTCTGTTTATTTGCTTATTTTTTTGACAGCATGTTTTTATATTTAAATTTGGGTCTTATGTTTTACGAAATTATGATTTTGGGC
>JAUESI010000002.1:2790831-2821753 GCA_032275145.1 Synergus laeviventris
AAAATTTTTTTGGTAATTTTTGTATATTTTTAATTATGCATGCTTTCTATTTAAGATTTTTTTTATTTAGATTTCTCGAAAATTAGAATTTTGGTTTTTTCAAATTGGGATTCAAAATTTTAAATTAAAAATTTTAAACTCTTAGGTATATTAGGTACATTGAATTAATATAGAATATTTTAGAATTTTATTTTTATCTTTATATTTATCTTGATTGATAAATTTTTCGATTTTTTTATTTATAAAATTGAATACTTTTATTTCGAATTTTTTTTATATCAAAATTTAAATTCCAATTTTGATTCTTTCTAACTTGGAACTTTTCATTTTGGAACTTGAAAAGTACAAACAAAATTGAAATAATTTCAAATATAGTACATTTCTGGTATATTCAATTTTTTTTTGAGTACCATTAATCTGAAGTGCAAATATCGGAAGAAAATACTAAAGCATAAAAATATTCTCCATTTAATATTTTAAATATTTAAATATATTAATCCCATTAATAAAATGAGATGCAATGGATAAAAAAATTTTTTAAATAAAATATTATGTCATGTAAACGTATCTGGCGACAAGAAAGGCTGGGAATAAGTTTGCTCGCATAATCCGGGAATCGTATTCAAGAATTTATTCTCGAGTGCGTTGACCGTGTTCTGTATATACTTTCTTAAGTGCTTCAGTACTTGATTTTCATAATTGTATTCTAACTAAGAATTTTCTTTTCTAATTTAAAAATAAAAACGAAAATAAATATAAATACTTTTACAAAAAAATTGTCAAAATAAATAGTAAGTGCCCTGTGTGGCAGGTTTTTTTTTTCGTAATTGAATTTTTTTAAACGAAACTAGGTTTTTCTCAACAGAACTATTTTTTTTAAACACTTGGTTTTTTCAATTCTAAAATACGTAGTTTTTTTTAAAGCACTAAAATGAAACGATGTTTTTTTGAACGTAATTAGATTTTTGAAATGAAAATTATTTTCCTGGCATAATTTTCTGCCATTTTCTATTTTATCACACAGAAAACCGAGAACCAATAAATGAAAAATACTATCAAACTGAATTCTAATTATTTCCTGAGGAGAATATGTTAATTTTATCAAAAGTAATTTCACTGCATTAAAAAAAAAGTAATAATAATATTTTTAACCTTTAAAATTTTAAAGTAAATCCCTACAAAAATTGGGAATATTTTATCCTAAAATGCAACTTAATTTGTAAAATATCCAAAAATAAAAACTAAAATTTTTTAACCGACTAAAAAAAAAATAAATAAATAATTTAAAACTTCGAATTACATAAAATAATCAAATAAATAATTTAAAAAATCCAAATCAGATTCAAGATGTAAATGAAAAATTGTTCGTTATAAATAATCTTGTCCCTGACTTTCGATTACAAATTCCCATCACCGGAAAGCATTTCATCTCGTTTTCTCGATCATTGGCCAAGAAACGAAGGAACACAAATTTCTTTCTTGATTCACATATCGCTCCTTTTATGTTCATTCTCCACTCACACCATTGCAAGTGTAAAATGTACACAGGTTGTGGGAGCGCAACAAGTGGGCGAGCCACAGATGAGAATAATAATTTAATCGGAAGAAGGTCTCTTTCGTCTTTTTCTTAATTCGATACCTCTCCCATTTTTTTAATCGTCTCGTAAACATGTCTGGAGACTACGAAATGCCATCTAATTCCATATGTAGTCGGACCCAAACTTAATGAACCAAAAGCAAATATCAAATTTTGTAACAAAAAATTATAAAAAAAAAGTCAATACAAAAGTTTAGAATATTAAAAATTGCAAGCTTTGAGGAAATAAAAGGAACCAGGAGCTAGGGTTCGATCCCCGACATCTCAACTTCTTTTTTCTATTTTTTTATTTTCCTAAATTCTATATCCTTTCTGTGTAATATATCTTTAAATTTTCAATTACATACCAAATGTTTCTTTTTTATTACATAAATTCGATTTGAATTTCTCATGAAAAATATACTAATAATATTAAGTTTTTATTCAAAAAAACGAAATTTAAAGATTAAAACTAGATTTTTAAAAATTAAAATAGGCTTTTTTCTATTTTTAACGGAACTAGGTTTTTTAGAACCAAACTAGATTTTTCCCATACACAAAACTATAAAAAAAGTTGAGTAAATTATTTTAAAAAACTAGATAAAAAAAAATGACTAAAAATTGTAAAAAAAATTCTCACCAAAACTACTTTAAGTATCCAAATCATCCAGAGGCAGAAATCCTTTGATGGTATTCCACAATACACTTCTACGTCACGAGAGTAAATCGATTTTCATATTTTCTATGCATCCCGAACCTCGAAAGTTCCATTTTCAACTTATATGTTCTTTATTAATATTTAAAAACATTTTAATAGTGTGTAAATTTAGGGGATGGTGAAAAAAGGGAAAAAACTAAATTTTGTGGGAAAGAAGGCAATTGAAGAGGAGCCTGGAGTGTACTATTGCCAACTGTAGGAAGAAGCAGCTTGTGTTCAAGAAACTCGCACTGTTTCGTATCTGGATCGTGATACACGCACCGATGATCGCATTAACTGTTAACGCAGAATTGTTACTTCCCGCGGTCAGATCTCCCATCTTCTTACTTATCAATTAGCGCCAATATCATTCATAATTTTTTTTTCT
Source organism: Synergus laeviventris (assembly GCA_032275145.1). NCBI lineage: Eukaryota > Metazoa > Arthropoda > Insecta > Hymenoptera > Cynipidae > Synergus > Synergus laeviventris. Next base: position 2,793,493 of record JAUESI010000002.1, read on the forward strand.
TACATACGTATGAGAGAAATAAAAATTTAATCGAAAAATTAATTACCTAATTAATTAATTAATTATATAATGATACAATTAATAACAAGATTCGCCAAAAAACCGCTTCTTAGCATTTTACGCAGATCCGATATAAAAGTTTTCAGTGTATAAGAGAAAACAAGGGTTCGAATCCCGACGCCATTATTTTTTTTTTCATTTTCATTTTATTGTCTTTTTATTAAAATAAACGAAATTTTTTATTTAAAATTAAACTAACCTTTTGAAAACGAAATAAATTTTTTTCTAACGAAATAAAATTTGTTGACAAAAAGCAGGGTTATTATCAAAGAAACTAGGTTTTTCGTAAATTAATTTTCTTTTCACTGTTTCTTATTCAAACACCCAAAATTGTATAATTAATTATATATTTATTGTTTATTTACGGATATAAAACCGTACAAATAAAAATTTTTAATTAAAAATTTTAAATATTCAAATTGTCTTCTATTAATTTCTCAATAATTATTCAAAGAAACAAAAAAATTAAATTAGAGAATTTATTTTTAATGACCTAGGCTTCTCCACACCTCGTTTTCACACTCTTTCAATATTATACATATATCCACATATATATATATATATATATATATGTTTATTTCGATCCAGAGTTTCACGCCAACACCCAGGAAATTTAGTTACACAAGTGCACGAGTTCATTTTAATAATAATAATCACAACGATAACGATAGAAAAATCTACATAATGCACCGAGAAAAATCAGTTGAGATACATTCCGGATATGTTATTATTATTATCACTGCTCCCGTATAAAGTAGATACCTACAGCTTGTGTATCCAATTCGCATAATGAGGTTGCAAGATTATGAATGAAATTCTACGGCCGGTGCTTTCCTTTATAGATTGCGTTTGATGGAATTTCAATTTCATAAAATTGTAGGAGATAAAAAAAATTAATGAATAAATTTCCATTAATTATCTTTTGCTTTAATAGCTTTACAATATTTTTTTTTTCGAGTGCATTTTAAATTTTTTCTAAATTTAGCCCGGACTCAAACCCTCGATGTCGGTACATACCGATAACAGGAATCTGCATCGATTTTGTATGTATAATAATTTTTTTTTTCGATTATATTTACTGATTTCTAAAAATAAAATACACTGCGGAAGCCTTCGAATTTAAAATATACATATATAAGTTTTACCCGGACACGAACCCTGGAATGCTCTGAATGCCGGTAAATATCGGCAACAGTAATCTGCAATTTTAATATTGAATTTCTGAAATTCCTCAAATCTTTGGATTCTTCATTCCTTTTCTGTTTATGGGGAATTTAAGACAAATTAAATAAACAAACTAAAAGAGTGGAATCTTATTAAAATTTTTTTATAATTTTCAAAATAAATAGCGGAACCTATAATAGTGAGTAACTGTAAACAGAGGAGTGGTCTACATCGATCTTTTTTCTCAAGACAAAAATAACCAGTCATTTAAATTCGATTAATAATATTTTTACGTAACCCAGTAATTAAATCGACAGGTGGCTTCCTGTTTTGAAAATACAGAAAATTAAGAATTAGAATTCATGATGTTTAAAATAAATAATTTTTTAATATTTATTTTTTTAATTTTGAAAATAAATGATTTTAGAAATTTTTAATATACTTAAAGTAATATAGAAATTTTTTAGAAAATAAACTGTAAATTTTAATATGGATTTTAAAGATGTCATTTTTTTCTGAATCCTATATGTAATTTGAAATTCAAAGACCAGTTGCAAGACTTAATAATAAAGTTCTTAAGCCAAGTATTCATCGTCCCAGGTCGCCGATTCAGTAAACCGATAGGACGATGAAAATTATAGGTGTGAAATTTCAATAGAATATCTCACAATATTAATAAATATTTTATTAAAATTTAAAACAAAAAAAAATAATTATTTTACATTCACGAATATTTCCTTTTTTTATATAGTTATTTTAAATTAATTTCAGCTCTCAATTTGTTTTTAAATAATTTAAATAATTTTTTTTCAATCGCCTTAAGGCCATGTATTACTTATCCGATCCCTATCTTACCGGCATTTTTTTCTCTGCAACGTTATACTTCTAAATTTATTGAAATATCAAATTGAAAATTTCTACAATAAAAGAAAATATGTTAAGGTACGTTTATCTGATCCTAAATTTTTATTCAAATAAATCTAAACTTCGAAAATAATTTTTTTATATATAAATGTAAATATTTGGGAACAGATAAACGTACCTTAATGCTTTAACTTTAATTTGGAAATTTTCAATTTGATGTCTCCATAAATTTAGAAGTAAAGTTGCAAAAAAAAATGTCGGTAAGGTAGGGATCAGATACAAGATACAGTTATTTATAAATCTATCAATCTACATTTTTTGGCGCAAATTGCAGATAGTCAGATGCATTATCTGATCTATATCAAGCCGGTTGTTGAATGCTAAATTTACTGAGGGGACTCTAATGTTTAATTCGCGCCTGAAAGCATGCTTGGGCTTCACGTGAATGCTCTAACGTGTGTGATTAACCTACTAATTAGTTGTGCAACGGCTTTGGCTGCCAAACCGCCTCCATCGCATCATATCACCACTCTTAAGTCTTAAGACACTTATCTGATCCCTACCTTACCGACATTCTGCTCTGCAACGTTACTTCTAAGATATCAAATTGTAAATAAATAAATAAATAACTTTAACTTTAAAAATTCGAGTTTTGAAAACGAAACTAGGTTTTTTTTAACTAAAGTGTAATTTTTTAAATCGAAGCTAAGTTTTTTTTTGTCCATTAACATTTTCCAAAATTTCTGAGTATGACATTCCCTTAAATTTATATGTACTACTCTCGCAATTATGCTTGCAACGACGAGATGCCTCAGACTAGATTCTAAGAATAAGCTAACATACGTAGTAACTAGTAAGACCAAGTAAGATTATTAGACACTAAAAGTACTAACCGAGACGCTACTACAACCATTCACAGAAATTCTTTCAAGCGGAAATTAAAGGCAAGACCACTGACGCACTCAAGTATTCGATCTACTACCAATTTACAATAAATTGCTATTTTTAGACCTTTTTGCATAATAAAGTAATTTGCACTACCAGAATTACTTCGAATTTAGAGGTTACGTTTAAGTATGTCCGAACGCTAAAGAGGCGGGAAATTTAAATTTTTACATTGAAATCATCTGAGCAGCATTTTCGAAATCTTTGAAATTTTTGAATTTGAGGCTTTCGAGTTTGAAACTCAGAATGATTAAAATTAACTTAAAGCCAAAGTAATACAAGTTTAAAAATAAAGTGATCTTTGTAGATAGACAGAATGAGCTGGATGCGAGACTTTAATCTTTAATCGCGATCTCCTTCATTGAAGCAATGACCATTTAATTTGTAAAGTTTATTTATTTTTTTTTTTCTTATGAGGCCAACAATCTGTAAGATATTAGCTACTATTTTAGTGAAAGCTTTTCTTCGCGAATATGCGGAATTTCGCAAACGAAAGTGTTCGTTTCCTTTTGGACAATCTTTTCAATTTGTGGACCACATATCCTGAAAGCCTTCATTTTGGTATTATGAAACTAGGTGTTTTTAACGAAACTTTCTTTAAAAAAAAAAGAACTCGATTTTTTTTAAAGGATCGAAACTAGGTTTTTCAAAATTTAAACTAAACTTTAAAAAAAAAATTTTATTTAAATAAAAATTTTTTTAAATTTAAACGAAACTAGGTTTTTTTTTTAGAACGAAACAAAGTTTTTTTTACCACGAATCTAGGCTTTTTTAAAACTAATTTTATTTATTATTACAACTCACATAAATAGTCGTGACAGTTGCATTTCTGACCATATCCCTGACGTCGTCCATCTCGAGCCTGATTGGCCGATGAGTCGTAGTTAAAGCCAACATTACTTCCCCAGCCATTGAATTATTATATCCTTCAATAATTTAGCATTTAATCACGTAAACACTAACTATGTAAAACGTCACTTCATAATCATTATTATAATTATAATAATAACTTTTCCTCACTTTTCTCTATTATATTCAGAGTAGCCATTTAGCCCACTTCACCTAAGAAAACTATTTCCCATAACAAAAGATAAGACACTCAAACACTGATAACACTCCTTTTCACAAAAGAAAAAATAATCCAAAAAGCACTTTGAAACCTCTCTATACAGGACCACCAACTTTTCAAGGCATATTTCTAACTTAATAAAAATATTTTTAATCGAGAGAATTAAAAATGCAAATAAAACAAAATTTAAAAAAAAAAATTATTTTAATCTGGATTTTGGTTTAAAATCAGGATCAACTTCTACAAAATTTTCTTTTTCTTTATTTTAATCAGCTTCAATTCCAATTAATAAAATTTTGACTAATTCAAATTTTAATTATATAAAATTAAAGTAATTTTGAACCCAATTAGAGTAATTTTAAACCGAAATTCAGTAAAAAAAATAATTTTGAAAAATTTACATTTTTTCAAATGAAACAACGCACTTTTGAGTCGTGTAAAGTCGATACGAAAGAACTCAAGGAGATTCTCTGACGATGCGGAAGGTGAGAAGGAACAGAACCGACTGTGGAGAAACTACAAGAGTAGCCTTTCGATCCAAGTTGGATCGTTGGATGTTGGAAGGAGTGCTTATTGTTGGGAAAAAAGATCGAAGATCTGATCTCGTAGCCCTGAGGAAGGTTCGCGAATCCTTGAATCTTGAATCAATTTCTAACTTTAAATAAATTATTAACTCTTCTTTTTTTTTTTTAAATTATTAAATTTTTTAATAGATTTTTTTAAAAATAAATATAGTTTTAGGACGAAACTAGATCCTTTTGTCAGAAACAATGTTTTTTAGTACAAAAATATGTTTTTGTAAACGTTAGATTTTTTTAGAATTAAACTAAATTTCTTGGCCAAAACTAGGTTTAATTTAACAAAAAGTATATTTTTTGCAACGAAGTTAGATTTCTGCCCTAAAGCTGGGTTTTGTTTTTTTTAAATTTTTAAACATCCCAAATAGAAATCCCTCAAAAATTCGAACTGCATTGAATCTCAATTAAATGCAGAAAACCAGACACTGCTAATAAATAATAAACTAAAATGATGCAAAAATCGAAATAAGGTGAACCAATAATAATTGCTCTGAAGTTTGAATTATTGTAAAACTATAAAACGCAAAGTGGCTATATTGCCCCACCTTATTCTTGAATGTATGATTTTATGATTGTATATGGATACTTTGCAGGACTAAGTGTTAACATGCAAGATATCAGAATGAAGAGCGTAGGTTGCCTTTTACGCACGTGGCCTGGTGCAATGCCATTCATTGCGTAGGACGGAAGGTCACTTTCCCCCAGGTGACAGGTACCAAGAACCATCCACCATTTTGAGAAGAGGTCATTTTCCAAAAAAAGAAAAAGAAATAAAATAACTTCAAAAACAAAGGCTTTCATTCATTTTCAAGTTCTGATCAAAATGACTTCCCAGTCCACCAATAAAAAAATTACAAAATTAAAGAAATACTATCTATAATATTAGAAAAAAAAAAAACTTTTCAAACAATTTTTAGAAAATTCGAAGGTAACAAAATTAAAAAATCTCCACCTGAGATATAAAATAAAATCAAACTTTTTTGTTCAATTAAATAATAGAATTTTGTTTTTAAATGAATTTATATTTTTCAAATCTGCCAATGAGTCCAACGACACCGGAAGGGGAATTTACTTTTAGTCCTACGAAGAAGAATAAACCAAGGAACACGTGCACGTTGTCGAGTCACTTTTCTCGTTCGCTATACTTATCGCAGTGCTCGCTTTCGTCTGTAAATTAGTACTCGAAATATTACACGTATTTCAAGCTTTCAAAAAAATGCGCTTCCGGTTCTTTCAAACATTCGAACCTGACACTTGGAATCGCCTTTTCAGTCTCAAGTTTCCATCTCTCTTCATTTTTAAAACTTGCATTTCAGCACACAATTCATTATTAAATAACAAATTTTAAAATCGAAATTTCGCGCCAAAATTTCAACCCTGTATCATTTGGCGCGAAATTCAAACTATCGTTCGGTCTTTTTAAAATGGAAACTAGGTTTCTGTCATCGAATTTCTTTTTTTTTGCTTTTTAAATAATTAAAAATAACGTCAAACCCAGCATCATTTGGCTTGAAATCCAAAGTGTCATTTACTATTTCTGCATTTTAAAAACAAGTAGCAATAATAAAAAAAAAGATGTGAAATAATTAAATGAGGAAGGAAATCGCCAGGAGATTCGTTTTTTTTTAAATCGACGAACGTGAAAGCTCTTTTGGACCACGTGACTTTCACCGAAGGTATTTTACCGAAGGCGGTGCATCACACTTGTTGAGAATAGTTTTCCAGACGCCCATTTGAGCGTTTCTCTGGCTTGTATTATGGGATCGTTCTTTGCTTGTACAGTTTGTATGGCACATACGCAAAGATGGGAAAATAATGAGAGTGAGCGAATAATCGGCGAAGCGAGTCGAATTGAATTGAATATTTGATAGTATCGCTTCAGAAAGTCGTTCCTTCTCCACCACTCAGGAGAGAAGAGGAGAGAACAAAAACCTTCCGCAGTGCCTTGGGCATCCAGATTTCGAAATTCCCTCGATCGGTAATAATTCATTCAGTGCCACACAATGATAATTGGACGCTCTCGAAATTCACAGGGTGCATTGTGGGAACTGTTTTCCATTTTTGGGCGCGGTGATTTTTTTTCTGCTATCCGGAGTGTTCACAAGATTCAATTTTTCATTTCCCTTAACTTTTGAAATGTCCTGAAATTTCAACAGAATTTTTAAAAACAGCCTTAATATTGAAAATTATAGGTTCAAGCCTTAAAAGTAAACGATGCTTCATTCGAGGTGATTTTAAAATAACTAAAAAGGAATTCAACATTGAAAAAAATATAAAACCATATTATTGGAAACCTATTGAAATCCCTTAAAATTCCTAGAAACATTTTTAAATTATTTAAAATGACAACAACAATATTTCAAATTCCTTGAAATCTCATACATTTTTTAAGATCTGGAAAATTCCATTTTTTTAGCACAACGGATTTTCTTTTAAACGTTCCTTGAGTAATAATTTTTAGAAATAATTTTCTCAGTATTCGAGTGAAATGAGTACTAACTGGAATGTAAAAATAACTTCTGACTCACACATTTACTCTAAATTTCTAGTTCCAAATTCTAAGATTTTAATGTTCGAGTGATTCAATCCTAGACGATTTTGAAAGAAAAAACAAGATAACTCTAATCGAACCCAAGTAAACTCAAAATATCTCCAATCCTATATAGATTTCTCACACTGATCTGGAAATTAGTGGAGTGACAAGCGTTTGTAAAGATAATAGGAACAAAAGGGAAGTTCAGTAGCAAACAGGCGATTTTTATCGTCTCTGCATTCTCATTTTAAGAATCCATAATAAGTAAACCCCAGAAAAAAGTCAACGAAAAAAAAAAAATAACTTCGAAATCTTTCTATCTCTAATAATTATAACACTTGAATTAATATAATTTCCTTCAATTTTGATTTAATTAAGGCCATGCGTTACTATCCTATCCCTACCTTACCGACATTTGTTTATTTACACGTTACTTCTAAAATTATTGAGATATCAAATTGAAAATTTCTAAAATTAAGAAAAAAATGTTAAGGTATGTTTATCTAGTCCTTAATTGTTATTTAAAAAAAAATCATAATTTTTTTTATAAATGTGAATATTTAGGACCAGATAGACTTTAACTTCAATTTTAGAAATTTTCAATTTAATATCTCAATGAATTTAGAAGTAACATTGCAGAGAAAAAAATGTCAATAAGATAGGGATCGTATAAGTAATACCAGAGTAATACATGGCCTTAAGGCGGACAATGTAAATAGATCACAATTTTGATTTTTCTTTATAGATCATCTTAATATTTTTTAAAGTTTTAAATTGCTATTATAATAGAAAATTCAAGAATTTAAAATCCAGAAGGCTAATTATTTTCAGATAACTGTATATTATTTCCTAATTCGCGAAATTTGTAAATGTTTCAATTCAAAAATTTGTCTTGAGAATAATTTCTTGAAACTTTTAAACGAGCTCGTCATGCGAGAATATTTAGAATCGATTAGTTCGTCATATGTACCGAGTTCGAACAACCGTAAGCGCATTCGCCTGATAAGGAAACGCGTAGGTTATCTGGATAAATGCAGCTGTTCCGGAAAAGCCTAGATTCCTTAACGGAAGAGTATTCAATATCTGGTACTAAAAGAGTTAACTTCAGAATTTCAAGAGACCTTGAGACTCATTCCTGACCTTCCATACCACTGAAACTCATAATTGTTTTTTATTTAAAAAATTTTCATATATAAAATAATTGACTATAAATAGATGCACTTTCCAAAAGACGATTGCGTACTATAAATGGTAAATTTTTCGAAATTTAGCCTGGATACGAACCCTCAAATATACCAGCAGTCGATAAAAAGCTCGAAATATACCATTTTTATGTTAGATTTTTAATTTTGTGTTTAAATTTTGATTTTAAAACAATATTTTTAATTGTAATAGTTTATATAATTCTACGTATTGAGATATTCTTCAAGATAATTTATGAGGATTGAGACCCACCCACCCAAGTCGATTTCTATTTGAAGGACGAAATTGACTGCAGTCGACATATGTTATGGCGTAGGTGTAAATAAATATGTACCTACACCTGAGTTACATAACAAATATGGGGACTGAAGAGCAAGAAGTTAGAAGGTTCACTGTTCTACCGAGATGCGAGTTTCATCCTTCATAAACGTTTATAGCGTGCGAATGAGTTTATATACGTACTTAAGACTTCAGAGCACATGTGTAATTATATCCACATGTGCGCTAAATTTCTACGTGTGAGTGAATATGCATCGACCTGGCCTAAGAAAAAGCTTTAAGTGGACACTTTGCCCGACTTTAATTTATTCACTCATTCTTTTTCTAAGTCTAAACTCTACAGACATTTCTAGGTTTAAAATCGTTTAAAATTCCAGCGCAAGTCTCAATTTTGTTTAATTTAGCACAGACACGAACCCTGAAATTATCAAATTTATTAATTAAAAATCACTCAAGATTGGAAATATATCATTTAAAAATGACCCCATTTTTAAGGAGGATGAATTTTAAAGTTAAATCCTTAAATCCTGTCGATTTTTTTTTAAAGATCTGGTAATAAATGAATAATAAAAGTTGCCTTACCTGGCGAGAATCGTAGGAATCTGGGTGATGTTCCGAGTCCCCTCCGGCTGGATATTCACCGAGGCCTTTTCGTCGTTCTTCGGCCGTATTTCGATCCATTTTATAGAAAACATGGACAACTTCTTTGGCCTCTGGCACGTTATAAATGTTGCACGTTGGATCTTCTGGACTGGGACTCGTGTCCTCTGATTTACTTTTGCCTAAAAGGCGTGAAATCGCACTCCACATTCAACGATCACAACATCTAAATACCGTCAAGCAGTATTTTTTAAACATTCATTCAGACCAGATCGGTCCTCACGTTCCTCTGAACCACGACAAATTATTGTCTTCCATAGCTTTGAAGTCTCGTTCTTTTATAAATTTACTCTTCACTTTTTACCTAGAAGAAAAATGAAAGAAAAATGTAAAATTTTTTTAAAAAATAAAGGAATAGATTTTCTACTCTTTTCACTCTGCAGGTCAACTCTTTTACTTATTAGGAATGTATCTAGAGAAGGGAAAAATTCTTATGTTGAAATCTAAAAAAATAAAAAAATTTCAAGCGAATTGATCCAAGAAATGCAAAAAAATTTAAAGGAATTTAAAAGCAATCGAAAAAATTCATAAAATTTTTTAGGAATTCCAAATAATTCGAAATATTCCCAACCGTCGAAATCCCTTAAAATTCTCTGAAATCTCTTGAACTTCGTTAAAATTTCACAATATTAAAAATAATATGAAATAAATTGAAATACAGTAAAGAACGTTAAAATCCCTTAAAATCACTTAAAAATATAAAAATTTTTTAAATATCATAAAAATCTCTTGTAATCCCTTAAGCTTGACAAAAAATAGCAAGACAAAAGCAATAAGCGAGAAGTATGAGCTGAGCGTAGGTGCTACAATATCAACATAATGAATGAATGAATTCACCGTACTTTATTATTATCAATACATAAACCAATTTCTATTTTTGACATGTGGCCTCCTGAAGTCAAATGTTCAAAATGAATAAAAGAATGTAATAAAACCTCATCTGTCTCTACCAAAAACTGTGAAAAACATTGTCACTCTTAAAGCCGAAAAGGCCAAGATAGTCAACAAACCCCCGAAAACAGGATTCGTCAACAAAATCTGCATCTCGCATCACACAAAAAAAAAAACGGAAATCTCGGCTGGATCCGGTGACAAGGGCCGTGTATCTATTTTTATCAACAATTCGCTGACCGTTTGCCGCACTGAGTGGTGAATTCGTGCAAACCTGCCAGTATCGATTTTAACCTCAACGTATATTCATCTCCACTTAATAAAATCTCTCCAAATTACCAACGATCTTTCGACATGCAAATCATGAAATTAGAAATTCAAAAAATTACTTTTCAACCTTGCTCATCTTTCCACAAACTAAAACCTTCGGTTAGGGGAGGGGTTTAAAAGGAGGAAGAGTGAAGAGAAGAGCGAAGAGTTGCATCAGGAATGGCAAAAACAAATTGGCGGAAAAGGGCGTACCTCGTTCTCGTTTTTTGTTCCAATTCGTGAAAAGTCCGACTCACAGAAATCTAAAGCTGCTGATTAATCCAAGGGAGGAAAAACTGTCGAGGTACAAAAACACACACGTCTTTATTATCGACTTGACAGCCGCGATTTACACGATCAAGTCCACTACCACTTTGCCTTCTTTTTCCCTGCGACAGAAGACACTCGCACCCCGCGAAATCAATTACACTTTGATGATTTACACTGGGATTTTTTAATGCTTAAACGAAGTTGAGATTCGTCGGGAAAATCGCAATTTATGCGAGAAATCTTTTATAATTGTTTAAGTTTGGAAAGAAGCTGGAAATACTCGCGAAAAACTCACGATCGCGACACGAGCCGATCATCGTGAAGTCGTGAACACCAGGACCAGCTAGAGTATCGTGAAGCTGGTAGCGGTTGGCCCGTGGCCGGTGCCCCTGTGTGTTGAATATCGACTTTAAAGATCGACTTGAGAATCGAGAGGTGGAGACTGGGCTCTGGAGTCACGTGAGCCGCGGGGAAATGTTTGAATTAAAGAGAAATCGATCGATTTTCGGATATTTAGAAAATCCTTTTAAAGAAATAGTAGATAAATTGATTAATATTAATAATAAAAATTCGAAAGAATTGCAAGTCAGAAGAAATTATAGATAAAATAAATAATTCGTATTAATTCAAAATAATTGAAAAAAAGCGGATAAATTTATAGAAATTTAAATATTAAAATCCAAAGAAATCAAAAATTAGGATTCATAGGAATAAAAAAAATTCCAAGGAATTCAAAACAAGAATCAAAAATAAATCAAAATAACTCAAAACAATTAAAATAAAGTCACAATATTTGTGTCAAATAAAGATAACACTTTTATAAAATACTCTTACGCCCCCCCCCCCACCCGAAAATCATATAAAAATTGTAGAAAAAAGGTCACTTTACAATAATAAACCACATTTTTAAACTAAATTAGTTCAGTTTTTCCACAAGTTTAAATTCTAAACCTTAGAGTAAACAATTAGAGATTAACCTATTTTACCTTAAATATCCATTACAATTCTATTATCACTTTCTTATATTAAAACATAAATTTCTTATGTAATATTATTAAATTTATAAAAATAAATCTAGATTTAAGTCTATTCTTCTCTCTGTGTTCTCGACACTTCTCTTTTCTTCGCATGAATTAAACTTTAAAGTAAAGATGTACGATCCTGGTTTAAATTACCTAATATGGATTATGTTTTTTTAAGTTCTTCCAAGTCTTTTTCCTTTTCATTCACAGTTTTTAAGACTCGCATCTTGTATCTCTGGAGGGATTTTCGTTCTTCGTTCAATTTCTCCACCTGAAATCCCATTCACGTTTTAAATACAATTTTGAAAAGCGAGTAATTTAAAACATAAACGTGCATATAAAATTGAATTATTTTCTATAAAATTTGTTTTTCCTACCATTTTTTCCAGATTTTTTCTCGATCGGCTTAGAGCTTTGCAACGTTCTTTGTGAGCCGCACACATTTTCCTAAGTTTTTCCTTCGTAAATTCTGTACTCTGCGAATTTTCTTCAAGTCTTTGTATATGTTTTCTGCACGGAAAACATCGTTTCATCACTTGAGATCCATTCTCGCCCTGATCCTTTTTCGGAACATACCGCATACAATCTTTCGCTCTGAAAGAATTTGATAATCATTTATAATTTTTAATAAAGTATAAAATAAATCAAATACAAGAAATTAATAGAAGATCTATTTTAAGTACCTATCTTTTTCATCTGCTTCTCCACATGGAGAAATGACAGAAACTTCTTTTAATAACCCGACGATGTCCTCCAAGTTTTTCACATTTTCTCGGCCATGCAAAGAAACTTCGACTAATCGAAGAAAAATCTAGAATAAGAATAAAAAATAAAATATCTTCAACTGTTTTAATGCCTTAAATTTCCCAAAAATTGAATAAAAATTTCTCATTATACTTACACGAACTTTCAAATCGTTCATTATAATTACTCGCTTCTCAAGTCTCGCAAAATCCTCTTCCCAAAAACTCCACATAATACTTTTCTGGCCAAGATTCGTTTGCCATTCTGGAAACTGCGACTTCGTCAATTCATGATTACCCACAATAGAGCGATAGGCAATGTCAACTTCAAATTTCTGAAAATCCTCGATTGAAATTTCCCCCGAGGGGCCAGGCATTTCATAATCAAGTCCAGTACTTGTTTCCTCATCAGGTTCTATTTTCACTGTTAAAACTGATCTCTCCTGAATATCAGGAAGAATACTATCTGGAACTTTCGGTCTTTCTTCAAGAACTTCAGGTTTTGTTTCATCTGCTTCGAAGGATCCGGAAAGATTAGATACATCAGCCTTGATATCTGATTCGTCAATGTCCATTGAGGTGTCCAACGTTTCTTCCATCTCATAGTTTTTTTGGATCTCAACAACATCAGATCGAGGACGTCCCAGCGTTGGTATAAAACAAGCAGACGTGATTCCTCCCATTCTCGAAAATGACTTTACTCGTAATTGATTGCTTTGGCCGGGATAATCGTGTTCTTTGAGCGCATCTTCCTGAAAAAAAATGTTGAGTAATTTTAAAGGCTGTCGTGTAATTTAAGATATTTAAAGAGATTTTTACAATTTTCGAAGATTTTCTAGTAATTTTGAGTAAGAAACTTTTCACAACCTTTATAATTCCTTTAAATCTTTTGAAATACATTGAAACCTTTTGAAATCAGTTAAAATCTCTTCAAGATTTTTTAAATCTTAAAATTTTAGAACGACCCCTTGATAATTTTGAATCTTATTGTTAAATATTTAATTATTTGTGACTGCGGCATACATTTAAATACAATTTAAATTGTTTTGATGCGTAGAAGTTTCCTGGGCAGCTCATAAATGCGCAAAAGTTTTCTGCGAAGATAATACACGCGCATAACTTTTCTGCGGAGATAATATATGCGCAGAAATGTTCTACGCAGTTAATATATGCGGTTATGCGCATAGCTTTTCTGTTCAGCTAATATATGCCCTAAATTTTTAGACGCAGCTAATATATTGCATAAATTCTGGAAAGAAAAAATAAAATTCTTAAAAAAATCCCGTTTTGTGAAACCTTGTTGGCGATTTGCTCCGTGCTTAGGCTAGTTACTGCTTGATTATTGCTTGTGGACTGATTTGTGAAACTTCTATCAGGGGGGTAAGATCTCTGTTGTATATGGCGTTTGAGGGTGATAATGTTAACACCAGAATCGGCGAGTAAGTTGAATGAAGTTCTTCGAAAACTGTAGCCCGTGTAAGCTTCCGCATCTGGTAAATGCAAATACGTCGCAATTTGCTTCGGCATCCTGGAGATTTTATTTTTGCCAATGACTTGAATTGTACATTTTTCTTTCTGATAATTCAGAAAAAAGCGATCGGTTGTCACACTCTGAGGACGCAGGGCTCGATATTTCTTCACGATTTTTGCACATTCGGCATTTATGGTGAATGAGCGTGATTTTTTGTTTCTTGCTTCCGGCATCCTAACCAGCAATAAATCTCCGTGATCCTCTATATTCTGCACTTTGACTTTAGAAATTTCTTCACCTCTACAAGCACCGCTTACGCCGAAAATCAGAACAACCTGTAAATAAAAAAATTATTTCAATTTTAAAAAGAGGATTATTTAGTTTAATATAGTGTACATATTATTTTTAATATGCGGTTTATATTTAATGTAAAGATTGTAAAGTGTACTAGCAATTTTGACGTAAAACTGAATTTAAGGGCTCGAAAAATTCAAGCTGAATTAAAAATAAATCAAAAGAACGAAGAGAATTCAAAGAAGGTTATTGCAAAATTTCTAAGCTCAAAATTCTAACTTTTCTTTTGAAACAACAAATATTATAGCTATGTACATTTTCGCTCTGCAGTTTTACTCATTTTTTAAAAATAAATATACGTACAGAACGAAAAAATTCATAATTCTTATATTTTTTCAGTAAAATGAGGAAATAGAATGAGGTAATTTCAGAACAAAATTCTTTAAAATTTAATTTCATCAATTTACTTAATATTAATATATCCTTAAAACTCTGATTTACCTTTGTTACTAAATAAATGTCGTCAGGAGCGTCGAATAAAAACGTCTGGACCTGTTCCGTCGTGAAAGTTTTGGCTTTTTTACTCCGGAATCCACGAGACGTGGTTTTCAAATATGCCGATAAGGCAGAGAATTGACTAATGTCAATTTTCTCATTCAAGTTTATCGTGCTTTTCAGCATCGAATATTGAGCCCACAATGTCGTGGGCTTATATTTTTGGGTCAAGTCCTCGAAATAAGCCATTAAAGAACTTTCGGAAGTAATCAGCCCTTTTCCGTTTTTCCATGTTACAAAATTGTGGTACGCACTTTCGTAAATCATTTTGGATTTTAACGTCGGTAAATTACTTCCAGGACAGTCAATTGTTTGTCCAGCATCCGGAAATCCAAATTCACCTTCATTTTCAGAACTTGACATTGTAATTTTCTGTTCCTAATCGTTAAAACTCAACAAAAAAATGCTAAAAGTGAAAACGAAACATACATAAACACTGTAAGGGTTTGCTTAGAGTTAGCCATAGACTTAAAAATATAGACTATACACTCTAGGGAGTAAAAGTGCTTTTTTACTATCGCCAGCTCTACCGCTCACGTGACACCGATCGATACGTTGGATTAAGTCCAATCCACAGGTCCATAATGGTTAACATTACCGCGGTAATATTCTCGTACCAGAAAACTTACCGAGAACTAAATTGGAACACGATTTTTGGAAATCGTACCGTAGCATATTTTCTTAAGTATCACAAATTTTCAATTTGATACCTCAATAAATTTAGAAATAATACCAGGTAATATATGGCCTTAATCTCGAAAAGTTCTTCATTATTTAAACACGATGTTATCTTACTTATTTATGTAATGTATTTAAATAGTAATTAATCAATAAATTCAATACCCAGGCCCTATTTTAAATTTGTATACAAAAACTTACATTTTCAGCATTCTTTCTGCCGTCTCGACTCTCCGAACAATCCACTCCTCCATTTGTAATCTTGTGTACTAAAGCCAGAAGCCACGCTTGCTTCAATGCAAACGTCTCGAGAAAAGTCTTTTCACAAACTCTCGCCTGTGTGTTTTCAGCAATTGGCAGAAAGTATTGAATGCTTTTCACATTTCTGTTATTACTAGACACATTAGACTTTCTATACGGACGTACAGCGATCAGAACTGGCCTGATAAATTCGGAAAGGTAATCCTGCTGTTTTTTATTGTCTTTCAAATTGTAGAATTCCTTCCAAAGCTCCTGGCGATGTTCAAGTGTCAGTGAACTGCATCCGAAAGAACATTTACAAGAACCCTGAAAAAAATCGTCATCAGTTTATATAATACCAATCTTAATTTTCACAATTTAATTTAAGCTCAAAGATAATCAAATCATAAAAACTACTTTTATAAACATTAGGTCACGAAGTGACAGTTGAAAAAGATTTTTTTTTTTCAAAAAATTGCAGAAATACTTAAATCCTTAAACTCTTATGTCAAAGTGTTCAATATAGTTTTAATAGAATTTTGCAAAACCTTTTCGGTATGCGGAAATGAATTTTCTCCGTCCTCAAAACCGAAGTTTTCCAGAGTTGCTGACTGGTTACACAAATTGTCACTTGAAGAAGAAGAGTTCAAAATAATTGATTCCGTGATTAAGTTACTGACAACTTCTTTAAACTGTATGGACTCATTATCGTAATTATGAGCTACGGGGGCAGAGTTTCGTCCATAATGGAATTTGAGGGTAGCAACATTGGCCCCTGAATCTGCAAGCAAGTTGGCTGAAGTTCGTCGAAAACTGTGGCCTGTGTATAACTGCGCATCCGGCAAATTCAGATATGAAGCTATCTGCTTCGGGAAAGAACCAAATTTGTTGATTCCAATCACTTGAGTGCTACACCTTCCGTTCTTGTAATTGAGGAAAAGGTGATTGGAAACGGCAACTTTTGGTCGCAAGGAGATGTATTTCTTAAGAATTCGATAGAACTCGCCAGTAACGGTGAAGAAGTTGTTCGTTTCTGGAATTGTTATAAGGAAGGATGTATCACAATCTTTGAGATCGCTCATCCTCAGGTTGTAAAGCTCTTGTCGTCTGCAGGCTCCGGTTATCCCGAGGATCAAAACAGCCTAAAAATAAAACGAAATTTATTTCCACAATTCTAGATCTAAAGAAAACATTATCAAGGAATCTCGTGGCTAAAAAAAAATATCAAATGGAAGGCATTCCAAATTCTTTTGTCCCTCAACTCGATTTACCTTCATTGCTAAATAATAATGATCAGGAGCTTCATTGAGAAATCTTTCGATGTCATCTGACGATAGAATTTTCGCCTGTTGACTCTTAAATCCGGAAGACTCTTTTCTCAAAAAAGCGGTGAGATTCGTATAATATTCAATGTTAATATTGGCCTCATTTTTCAATGTAGATTTTAACATTGAGTAATTAGACCAAAGAGTGGACGGCTTCACTAGAGCCGAAAGTTCAGTAAAATATGCCAGCAGTAAACTTTCAGAGACTAATGTGGTTTTCTTAGATTTCTTCCACTCCATAAATCTGTCGTAAGCTTGATAATATTTCTTTTTCGACTTCGTAGGCAGCAGCTTTTCTGAATCATCTTCAACTTCTAGAATTTGTGGTAAACCCGATTCTTCAAGGAAGTTACAATCGGATTCTTTTTTAATTGAGTTCATAGTCTTTTTCACTTCAGCAATCTCCATAAATAAATTTCAAAACTCTCTCGTCCGGTGACAAAAAATGCCTCGCTGGAATCAGAAAATAAATAAATTAGTTTTAGAATCAATTCAGGGTGTTGGATTGATGTTCTAAGCTCTACATTCAAAATCTTCACTTTACTCAACAAATTTCATAATTATAGATATTTTTTTGCTCTGTATATTTCCAGTATATTTAAATTTCGTTAATAAACATTTTCGGTAATATTATTTTTATTCAAGAATTTCAAATTTTTGTAGTTTACATGTTTTGGGAATTATTTTTTCGCTATTTTTCACATTTGAAATTTTGGATTTCGCCAAAAAAATCTCAACAAATATTTTTTGAGAAAAATGAAAAGATTTAACTTATAGGTTAGAGTTTTCTATGCGATCAATAAATTTTGAAGTAATCTTCAGACATTTCTAAAACTCAATTACAGCCCTTAAATTGTATTATAATCCACAAATAATCCTTAATTCCTTCAAAATGTTTAAATCCCTCTAAAGACAGAACGACAACCTACGATTTTTTACAAATAATTTATAAAGCGGGATAAAAAGTAGATTTCAGAGAATGTTTGAAGAGATTTTTATGTTGCAAACAAATACAAACTCACCGGATTTTAAAATCATTTAATGAACCCCGCAGATATTGATCAATTTGAGTCCTTAAACAATAAAAGCAACCTAATTTTTTTTGACATTCTCAGATAAAAACAAACGACATAAAGTGAGGTTAAATCAGTATTTTTTTCGCTTATGATATTCTATTTAAAAAAAAACCAAAACCTGCTGGAAATTAAAGACAAATCATCTTTTTATAAATTTAATCCGTTCAATTAATTCAAAATCTCGCAAAATATGTAAAATAATGAAAAAAAAAAAGAAAAGAATATAGAAATATGGATTTACAAATGGCGTCGCTGATTGGTCAGTTGGAAAAGAAGTTGACGATGATTGGTGGACGTACTACAAACGACCTCAAAATTCAAACCTTCATATGATTTCTTAATTTTACTCTCGTGTTTTCTATACTAATTATTTATTTCTGCCATTATCAATAAATTATTTTCTCTTTACAATTTCGTTGAAACACTCAATTTTCCTTTAAGTACTCACAAAAATCGCATTTGGCATCTTTAATATGACAAATCGAAAAACAAGATGACCGACTGTTGGCCTTCATCCGGTTCCGGTTCTATTGTTCTGAACTCGAGCACATTCGTTTTGGAAGCCAATAGGATTCGTCGCTCCAGGTAAACTTCACTGTTTCTATTGGAGGAAAAATTCTGTTTGCTTCCTCACCACATGCGCAGAAGAGTTTGGAGCAATTTCCAGCATAATTCACTTTTCCGGCAAATTCCACAGATTCCACGATTCAGTATTCACGCACATTCACGGCTTCACGTTCACGCATTTAGTCATTTAGCATTCACGCGTCACCGTCATGGCTTCCACGACAGAAGGCGGCGTTACAGCACTTGTGTACGATTATTTATTAAAAAAAGACGCATCATTGGCGAAAATTTTTCACCAAAAAACAAAAGCGGTGAGTAAAGTTTTTATTAAACCACATTTTTTTCCCGAATCCTTTTCTTCTCTCAGTAGAATCTAGATCCGAATCTCGTGACGCGCCGCACCACGTGTGAGAATTAAGAAATTTGCAACCCACGTTTTTGTGAACAAAAGCTTTAGATTTCGGGTAAAAACAATTGAAACGCTTTCCCTAGTTTAAAAATCAACGGCTCTCAAAGGTTCGAACGAATCTGCTATTTGAAAATATCTGTTTTTATGAATTGTAATTTTTTTCACCTCCACGAGGGAAACTTTATTATCTGGTTCTAAGTGTAATTTAAGAAGGAAAATAAATTTAAAAGTCTCATTTTCCGAGTGGTTTTAGGTTTTTTTAATTGTTTATAGTAGTTTTTTTTGTTTATATATATATATATATATATAGTAATTTTATTTTGAGATGCCAGCGTGTTGAACATAACCTAAATTTTCCTAATCGATTTTCGCCCCGACGCCGAAAATTATTTTATCCTTTTTTTTGTATTAACTTATTTTTATTAAGGCTATGTATTAGTTTTCCGAACCCTTCCTTACCGCATTTTTTTCATGACATGCTATTTCTACATTTATTGTGATATAAATTCAAAGTTTCTAAAATTAAAGTTAAAGCATTAAACTACGTTTAGTTGGTCCTAAATATTTATATTTATAATAAAGAAATTATTTTGAATTTTTTTTTGTTTTAATCAAAAATTAGAACCAGATACAGATACATTTTCATTAATTTTAGAAATTTTCAATTTAATATGTAAAATTTTCGAAGTAAAATTGGAGAAAACTGTCGGTAAGGTAGGGAACTGATAACTAATACATAATTAGAAACATAAAGAATTAGATGATAGTAGAAGTTTATTAACTTAATATTTTTATTATATTTTTAAAACTTTAAATTTGGTTTGTTCAGGTTAAATTGAAAAAATCATTTTTTTACGTAATTTCAAAAAAAATGTCTAATGACATTTCTACATTTATTGAGGTATTAAATTGAAAATGTATAAAATTAAAGGAAATGTACTTTAATCTTAGAAATTTTCAACTGGATATCACAATAAATGTAGAAATGGTACAGCAGGGACAAATGCCGGTAAGATAGGGATCGGATAACAGATTCGTACTCTTCATTTTATTTAAAAAATATTACAATTCTATATTTTTTCGCTCTGTACTGGTGCTCACTTCTTAAATATAAATATGCATACAGAGAGGAGAACACTATAATTTGAATACTCTTTCTGTAAAACGAAAAAATATATATATCAGTAAATATCTATATTTGTCTAATAAGAAATAATCTTTTCCAGACTTCCCTGCCGAAAGGTTCGCCTTCAATAGCCGACGTCTTCGAATATTTTCAAAAGAACTCGCCTAAGAAGTTATCCTTAAAGCAAGTGAAGAAGGACAGTAGTTCTGACTCAAGTTCCGAAAGCGAGGATGAGGCACCACCAAAGCCGAAGGCTCCTGTAGTAAACGGCAAAGCCCCAACAAAAGCTGCAGCGAAGAAAGAATCCTCAGACGATTCCTCCAGCGAAGAAGAGGCTCCAGCAAAGAAAACACCTGCAAAACCAGCAGTTGCCGCTGCTAAAAAAGCCCAAGACTCCAGTTCCGACGATTCTTCGGAAGATGAGGCTCCAAAAACTCCTGCGAAGGTCGTTAAGAAGAACGTGCCTTTACCTCAAAAGGCGAAACCACAAGTCAAGAAGGAATCGAGTTCTGATGACGATTCATCTGAAGATGAGGCACCAAAAAAAGCAGCAGTTCCAGCAAAACCCTTGCCCGTGAAACAAGTACCAGCGAAAGTTGCTGCGAAAAAGAAGGAATCGAGCTCTGATGATAGTTCCTCAGATGAAGAGGAAGCTCCAGTCGTTCCGAAATCTGCACCAGTGACTTCCAAGGCTAAGCCAGTCGCTAAGAAAGATTCCTCAAGCGATAGCGATGATAGCGACGATAGCACCCCACCGGCTAAGGCTCCAGTTAAAGCTGTGGTAAAAGCCACGCCGAAGAAAGCAGAGTCGAGTTCTGATGACGATTCTTCCGAAGATGAAGCTCCTAAAGTAGCTGCGAAGCCTCCAGTAAAGGCAACGCCAGCAAAGGCAAAGCCAGTAAAGAAAGCGGAGTCAAGTTCTGATGACGATTCTTCGGAAGAGGAAGCTCCCAAGGCTGCTGTGAAGACTCCAGCGAAAGCAACTCCAGCAAAAGCGACTCCAGCGAAGGCAGCGAAAGCTGAGGAATCATCGAGTGATGATGACAGCAGTGAGGAGGAAACTAAAGTAGCGAAACCAGCAGCAAAGCTTGTACAGAAGAAAAAGGAGTCATCGAGTGATGATAGTAGCGACGATGAAGAGCCTCCGAAGAAGACAGTGAAAGTCGTGAAGAAGGAATCGTCGAGTGAGGACGATTCTGATGAAGAAGAGAAGTCGCAGGTCAAGGCTAAGGCAAAGACTGTGATTGAGAAGGAAAATGATGATGAAGAAGAGGCGCCGAAGGCCAAAAAGGGTCTGAAGAGGAAACACGACGAGGAGGAGGAGGAAGATGAGGAAGCTGGACCACCCAAGACTCCAAAAAATAACTATAGCAATTTTGTCAAGGCTGGGCAGAATAGTAGTGAGAAGGTAAGATTTGGGAGCATCTGTAAACAGATCTCGGAGTTTGAAAATTCTTGGTATCATAAAATGGAAGGTGCGTTGCGACTATAATTACGAAAGAAGTAAACCCAAGAGAAAATTACTTTTCCTCATTTAACTAAGCAAATATTATAATTAGGAATTTCTTCGCTCTGTACACATAATTCTATTTAAGAAATAAACAATACTACGGAGCGAAAAAAAATCTGATAATAATATTTGTTAAGTAAAATTAGGAATCGAATTTTGAAGTTAAAACTTAGACCCAAGGTCCTTAGTTTCTTTCAAAAAAATGTAAGTACTTTCATTTTCTCGAACTCAGAATAAATCCGAGACCTGGTTCCAGTTTTAAAATCACATAATATATCAAAATCATATATTAATAAACAACCCCTTTCATTTATCACAGAAAAATACCCCATTTCGCCGAGTCAGAGACGAAGATTTCATTCTGGACCCGCAGCTGTCAAACAATGCGTTTGAGGCAAAGGTAAATGCTTGGAAACTATCAGGAAATTCAGGTCACTTGCCGGTCCAAATCAGCTGCAAAATAAAATTTAGAAAAATACCTGACAGGAATTTAAAAAATTCCTGCTTTGTTAGTTTCCGTGCATTCACCACATGCTTTCAGATAAAAATAATTTTAAACATCTCTGGAAAATATTCCCCAACAAAAATTCTAAATCAACAGGAATATCGTGGACGAGGCAACTGACCTGATTTTCTTTATGTTTTAGGAGGAGAGTCCTGCAACCGGTGGCGTTAATAATAAGCACGAAGGAAGGGGTGGATTCCGAGGAAGGGGTGATGGTTTCCGTGGAAGGGGAGATGGCTTCCGAGGAAGGGGTGGTGATCGTGGAGGATTTAGGGGCAGGGGCGGAAGGGGTGGTTTTGATAGGGGTGGACGTGGAGGCTTTGATAGAGGTGGTCGCGGAGGATTTAGGGGTAGGGGTGGTGACAGAGGCGGAAGGGGTGGTTTTGAAGGCAGAAAGTCGTGGGGTGGAAATGACGATGGTCCCAGAAAATCGTGGGGTGGGGATGGCGAGAGGGGAGGAGGAAGGGGAAGAGGTGGTGGTGGTTTTAGGGGGGGCCAGTCAAATTTCAACAACAGAAATTCGTTTGGAGCTGATGCGCCGGCGCAAAACAAAAAAATCACCTTTGACGATTAATTTCTAGGACTCAATATTGAGGTAACGTATTCAGTTGGATTTTCGTCTTTCACTGTAATTTCAATTCGATGTTAAAGATGCTAGCTAAAATTTTTATTCGGGGGTGAAATTTAAATTTTGAAGGGATTTATTTTTTATTTTGGACATAAGACAATTATTGTTTATCTGGTTATTATAATATGAAATGTTTTATTAATATTTTTGTGTGTTTTTTTTCTTATAGAGAGGTGCGAGAGGCTCTTGGGGTGAACGAGCGAACTTGGACCTGAAACACACGAGAGGAAAGTCGTTCCGTCACGAGAAGACCAAGAAAAAGCGAGGAAGTTATCGAGGCGGACAGATAGATACAAGTGTTAATTCTATTAAATTTGACTAATAGGATACGCTAGTTAATCTATTGACAATTAGGTTTTCAAATCTAATTTAATTGATGGCAGAGGCGTAACGATTTTTTCGAATTGTATTCGGAGTGTATTTTAATCTTGATTTTCTATATCCAGAAAGGAAATAGGACGGTTATTAATAATAATCGATTAATTTAATTATTAAATAATTCAATATCTATAGATTAATAATAATCGATTATTAGAAGTAATTATTAGAAAATATAGCTATTTCCAATTGAATGATGCAATTGGTGATTCAGTATCTTTTACGTTTAATTCAATATTAAGGCTATTTGATAACTACTATTTCCTTTGAAATCTAGTTCCATTTGAATTTATATTTCTACTTTTCATACACGTTTATTCACAAAATGTAGTTGCAGATTATTTTAAGGAAATAGGAATTTCCTAATAAGTTTATTTTAAGACTGTTGTAACACATATTTGTTGCTTTAGAGATTCACTCGGTTTTTTTTATTTTTGAATGCAAAATATATTATTAGAGTCAACGAGAAATAAAAAATTCTGATGAATCGCGAATGTTTTGTCGTAGAGTTATACGAAACACACTATCCTCTCTTAATGAAAATTACTTGTTATTCTTTAGGTAATTTTTAAAGGGGAGATCGATTTATTGTATTAAAATTACCTTATGTTTAAATGACTGTCCACAATTATTCTTTGTATTAAATATATAAACTTATTAGGCGGAATAATCGTGTTTTTATTGTTTTTAGTCCTAATAACACCGAATAAAATAATATTCAAATTTAATCTAAACACAAATGAAGCTTAATATAATAAAAGTTTCAAAAATATAATTCACATATTGGACCCAAAAAATAAAGCCCAATAGTAGAAAATCCAATTAATGGATCCAAAAAATTAAGATTCAAATGTAATAGGATCCCAAAAAACTAAAGTCTTAATTGCAAGGCTCAACAAAAAAAATTCAATAATTGAAAATAAAAAAATGAGGCTAAGTAAAGTAAATCAAAATATAGGACCTGAACACGAGGTTCTAATTAGAAAAGTCCAGAAATTCAGAAATAAAGTACAGATATAGGACTCGAAAAAAATACCCATGAATACTCTAAAATCGAAATATAGGACCCAAAAAATAAGTTAAAAATTGTTAAGCCCAAAATTAATGAAATTTCATGGGATTTTAAGTAATTCAAAGAGATTTTGAGTAAATAAATCCAAATTCTGAAAAAAAGTCTATTTTCCCAGGCAATAAAAAAAAGTTTAAATTCCAAAAAAATTCTGCCAGAAAGTTATTTATGACAATAGAATAAAAAACTATTCCATATAATTAACAAAATCCTACGCTTTGAAAAAATTAGTAAATAAATATATAAATATTCTCTGTAAATATATACATTTAATTAAAATAAATTTTAAAGTGATTTTGAATGTCAAGGAATTAAAAAGGATTCACGAATTTTATTAAGGTTTTTTAGAAATTTTGAGATTTTGAGTAACTTTAAAAAATATTTGAGGGATTCAAGAAATTTCAGAAATTTTATAAGATTATATGGGAATTCATGATATTTAAAATAATTTTAAGAAATTCAACGATATTTTATGGGATTTTAAGGAATTTTATTAAACTTATTGATATTCCTGAAATTAGACAAATCAAAAATTTTCTGTTCAAAAAATTAAAAATTCTATAAGTTACTTTGCACACTTTTAAAAATTTGCTGTAAAATTATCTTGAATACTCAAAAAAAAAAATATATATTTTTGGAATTTTGTTCAGAGGAACCATGAAATAAAATCAATAAAAGAAAAAGTTAAAAAATAAAAAAAAACCTGCCAGAAAATTATTTATATAACAATAAAATAAAGAACTATGCAAAATAATAAAAATAAAATAAATAAATGTAGAGGGATTTTGAATAATGTCAAGGAATTATAGAAAGGACTTTACAAAACTTATTGATATTTTTCGGAATTTTAAGAGGTTCCATGAGATTTCATAGGGATTTAATAATATTAAGGAATTTTACTTTTTGTTGGATATTAAGCTATTTTAAAGACTTTTAAAGGATTCAGATGATTCTACGAAATTTCATTGGATTTTCAGAAATTTTAAGGGATTCCATGGGATTTAAAGTAATTTCAGGAATTTTAAAAGATTTTTAAGGGATTCAAGAAATTTCAGGACTTTCAAAAGATAATATGTGAATTCATGCTATTTAAAATAATCTTAAAAATTCGCTGTGAAATTGTCTTGAATCCCTCAAAAAAAATATATACCATATATTTTTGGAATTTTGTCCAGCGGAACCATGAAATGAAACCAATAAAAGAAAAAGTTTAAAAAAACTACCAGAAAATTATTTATATAACAATAGAGAATAAAGAACTATGCAATATAATAAATATATAAATAAATAAAATAAATAAATGTTAAAGGGATTTTGAATAATGTCAATATTAATAATATTAAGAAATTTCATTTATTATTTCTGAAATCCCTCAAAATATTTTTAAATCCTCGAGAAACCTCCGAATCAGCCAATTGACTGAAAAGCAACAAAACGAAAAAAAAATTAAAAAAAAAAACTATTTATCCCTGCAGGTATATATAATATTAATATATACATCATCCCCTTTTTGCTCGGGACCCTGAGGAGAAGAAGACCTGATGAAGAGGATCGATAAATATTTCAAAGAGTGCAGAAAGGGGCCAATTTCCCCCTCTTCTCTTTTTTTTCAGGTCCCAGTGGTCCCAGTCAGTCCCAGTTCTCTGTTCTCCATCCAACGAGTCTCCAGCTGCGTCCCCATTCCCTTTGCTTTGGTCCTCTGTGCTCCACCCGAGCACAGAGCTCTCTTAGTTCTTACTTGCGAACCCACAGTCAACCTCTGGCCATCCACCTGCGAGGTACTCTGGAGGTACTCGACCCCTCAACATTTTTTTACAACCGGTATAGTGACATGAGTCGCGAATAAGAAAACCCACGTGACCTAGTTCACCTCTTGATTTTAATTGCCATTTTCACATCGATTTCCCCCTGTTCCCTTTAATGCGACTTCATTATAAACTGGATATTGTTTAACAGTGGACCTGAGGATTATTAATAACAGTGATAATTTTACTTCTTCAAAAATCCAGGACCATGAAGACCAGACAAGTATTTTCCATGGTGAGTGACTTTTCTTGTATTTTTTGTGTTTTTATACATCATCAGTTTTGACTCAAAGTCTTATCAGGTCTTTAAAGGTCCACTTCCGGATAGGGGAACGAGAAAAGTCGATATTGTTATCTGCATATATGCAATGAGCAGTTTCTGCTTCAAAAAGTGCTAGACGATTTATTTTAAGAATTGTTTAGGTGTTTAGAAATAGATTCAAACATCAGCTCAACAATTGAGATTTTTCAAAATTTATGATTTTTTTGAATATGTCGTGGCTTCTAACAGAATTAAGATAGCACATTTTTCGTTAGGGATCGAGTAAAGCAGTTAGGGCTCTTTCGAATGCCTTGTAAATTTTCAAAAAATATTTATAATTCTGCTCAAAAATTGAAATTTTTAGATTTTTTTTTAATTTATCATTTTTTGCATATGTGGTAGTTTCTAGTGAAATTATGATAACACATTTTTTCTTCAGATTCTTAGTAAATTTTTCAGCCTCTTTCGAATGCTTCAAAAATTGCTGAAAAACATTCAAAAATCAGCTCAAAAATTGAGATTTTCAAAATCCATGATTTTTTGTATATGTGGTAGATTCTAATTAAATTTTGATCACATGTTTCTTTTTATACTCCAAGTAAGAGAGTTTCAGACTCTTTTGAATGCAAGAAAAATTTCGAAAAAATATTTTTAAATAAACTCAAAAATTGCGATTTTTCAAAATGCACAATTTTTTGCAAATGCGTTAGTTTGCAGTAAAATTGTGATAAAATAATTTTTTTTGGACCCCAAGTAGGACACAATATAGTCTTTCGAATGCTCAAAAACTTGTCGAAAAATATTCCAAAATCAGCTCAAAAATTGAGATTTTCAAAATCCATGATTTTTTGCATATGTGGTAGTTTCTAGTAAAATTATGATAACACATTTTTCTTCAGATTCCTAGTACAATAGTTCAGATTCTTTCAAATGCCGAAAAAATTTTCAGAAAATATTCAAAAATCAACTCAAAATGTGGATTTTTCAAAATTCATGATTTTTTGTAATTGTAATATTTTCCAGGGAAATAGCGATAACAAGTTTTTTTCCGGGCACCAAGTAGGTCACTACATTCTCCTTCGAATGCTTCAAAAATTGCTGAAAAATATTCAAAAATCAGCTCAAAAATTGAGATTTTCAAAATGCATGATGTTTTGTAAATGCGATAGTTTCTAGTAAAAATGTGATAACACATTTTTCTCTTGATTTACAAGTAGGACAGTTCAGACTCTTTCGAATGCCTAAAAAATTTCAGAAAAATATTTATACATGACATCAAAAATTTCATTTTTTCAAAATACATGATTTTTATAAATATGATGATTTACAGTAAAACTGCACTGATTGGAAAATATTAGATCTGAAATTGAGGGTTTGTGGATCAGGGAAGGGAAAATATGCTGCGGTTGCATATACCTGCGGGTGGAAAAGGATCAGATCTTTGATTCTTCAGAGACTTGGTGATTTCACGGATTATGCTTTGAAACCGTTGAGTGTGTCCGCATACCTGAGATCCCACGAATGCCTTTCCTGGAGGAATCATTACCCTCCAGCTCATTTCCTGCTTCAATGCCAAGAGCGACTTTTTGCAGTGTCATAAAACATGCGTCGTTTCAGAAAACAGGGAGGTTTCAGAATATTTCACTAATTTCTGAGAACTTTTCGGAAATTTTTTTCAGAAACTCGAGAGAGTCTGACCTTCATTACTTGGAGTCCAGAGGCAAATGGGTTATCATGATTTTAGTGGAAAACATTGCATTTACAAAAAATCAT
>JAUESI010000002.1:2830620-2847947 GCA_032275145.1 Synergus laeviventris
AAACAAAATTTAGAAGCATTTCATTTGCAAATCGTTTAATTTTCAGAGGGGCCAAATTTGTAGTCAGAAAATATTACCCAAATTTCGGTTTAGAAACTTTCAAATTTCAGAGGGGCCAAATTTAAAGACCCTCAATATGAATCTAATTTAACCAATTGCTTCTATTTGCTTTTAAATTTTTAAATTATTTTATTGCTATTTTTTTCCAGCTCGTTCATTTTCATCGAAAGAGTCTTGTGGAGCGCCAGCCAGATTATGTAAAACAAGATACAACACAACAGCACCTATGTATGGGGTCAGTTTGACGAGCGGACAACCTGTAACGATCGTCCAAAAATTTCCAGATTTACTTCAACAAGTTGTTTTTGAAGTTTGCGAGTGAGTATATTTTTTAAATAAAAATAAGAGTCTACAATTTTAAAAAGAATATTCAAATTTCAGAGGGGGCCAATTTGCAAGCATTTATTAAATTTCACAACTTCACAACTTTAATTTGTAATTTTTAAAATTTCATATAATAAAATTATAATGAAAATCTAGTTTGCTTAAAACCTTTGATCTTTTCAAAGGTCAAGATCGAGTCTTCAAACGGGATTTTATTAATGCACGAATAATAGAACATTCCTAGAGTAAATCGTGCAACCCTATCTGGTACAGTGGGACGAATTGAATTCACACTGAACCATAACCTACATTTCAATTTATTGTTAATTTTTACAATTATATCCAAATTTGGAAATTAAAATTTTTGTAGATAAAAAAATTATATCAAAGGGGGCCAATTTTGAATCCTATTAAAGCGATAAAATTTCTGGGGGGCCAAATTTTTGAAACTTCAATTTGCGGCCAACTTTAATTTAGAAGCTTTTAAATTTTAGGGGGCCCAATTTTGTCCTAAATTTGAAATCGAATTAATTCATGAATTAAATTTGAAAAATAAAAATTGAAATTGGATGATATAAATGAATAATTCCTAGAAAATTTCACGAATTCTTTTTCTTCTTTTTTAGATCAAAGGAATGCGATCTGATCCGTGGAGAGTGCACACAAACATATGTGCCCTATCTTTTTCTGGTTATTCCATTGGGGCCTGTAACCCTCACTGGCCAGGATTACGTCCTCGTTGAAAGCGGTTGTGTCTGCAAACCAAAAAATTCAGTAAATCCAGTCACCGATCCACCAGTTGTGCCCAGTTTTTAAAAATTAAAAAGGTCAAAAAAATTCAAATAAATCTACGAACTTATTTTACCAAAAAAGTGAAAGGGCAACCTCTGCCACTTAGGATGAAACCTAAATACTAAACAAATTTTATTCCAGAGAAAGTGTTAAAGATTGAGGGTCCAAAAAGACCCTTTATTTGAAACGAATTTTAATGTAGAAACTCTTCAACTTCATAGAAACCAAATTTGAATTCAATCATAATTGGGACACATTTACATTTTAGAGGGGCCAAATTTTTAGACCCTCAATTTTAATTAAATTTCAAGTTAGAATCTTTCAAATTTTCAAAGATCCAAATTTTTATTTGAAAACTTTTTAAATTTCAGAGGGGCCAATTTCAATATTAAAGGGGCCATATGTTTCCACCCTTGATTTGAACTAAATTTTAATATATAAGCTCTTAAACTGTAGAGGGACCAAATAGGAATCCAATTCTAATTCAGAATCGTTCAGATTTCAGAGAGGCCGAATCATCTTAAATTTTGACAATACACATAACCTTTAATTATTTTTTATTTAATTTCATTAGGATTTTAGTACAACACTAACTTTATTTATATTGAGACTGATTTTTTTTTGGCCCTTTTTGGACCGTGAAGATTGGTCCTGGATCGAATAGGTTTCGTCCTAAAGGCAAAAGGGTGCGCCAGGAAAAAAAAAAGAAAAATTGTCAAGAATCAAGAAGTAAAGCAAGAAGCTCTGGGGTTTCGTAGAATCCGGTCTTGGAATTCGATCGAGTTCACGAGACTCGAGAGTTAAGACTCGACTCGCTCGTTCGTATTTGAGCCGGTTTCGAACCATGTTATGTCAGATTATCAAATGAACTTGAATCTTGTGCACGTGTTGAGTTTCTTGAATCTTGAATCTTGACTTTGAGCGACGTTTGCTCATAATGCCCATCGCTCTTGTGGTACAAGATCCCTATAGAAATGACATCTCAATCTTCTCATTTTTAATTCAGGTTTAAATTTTTTATTTAAATTAATTTTTTTGATTTTCTCTGTTGTTTTAATTTTAATTTATTATTTAAATTTTTAAATTAGCTTCTTTTCTAGATCCTCAATTTAAAATTTTCAAATTCAGAGGGGCCAAATTTGAACCCAATTCTAAATCGAAAGCGTTACAATTTCAGAGGGGGCCAATTTGTAGGCTATCATTTTGGAGCCTTTTGAAACTTTTAAATTTCAGGGGGGCCAAATTAAAAAACATTTTTATCTCGAAAAGCGTTTCAAGTATTAGAGGGGCGAAATTTTTAGCCCCTCATAGGTTTTGTTTCCTCTCTAAATTATACATTATTTTGTTTTAGAGGGGCCAATTTTGAATTAAATTCCAATTTTGAAAGTTTTAAATTTCAGAGGGGCCGATTTTGAATTTAATTCTAATTTTGAAAATTAAAATTTTTAGAAGGGCAATTTTTAAATATAATTTGAACCCCCTATTAATTAAGAAACTTTTAAATTTCAGGGGGGTCGAATTTGAACCCAATTCTAATTTAAATGCTTAAAAATTTCTGGGGGGGGGGGCAAAATTTGAACCTAATTCTAATTTCTAAGTGTTTTAATTTGAAAATCTTGTTTGAATTGGAAAGATTATTTTCGAAAACAAAATTTTTATCACAATGACAAAACCTGCCAAAAAAATAAGGAGAAATTTCGAGATTTTGTACAACACTCGTGTAGATAAAATGTGTATAGGGGTTGGGGGGGGAAAGGGTGAGTTTCATCCTGATTTAGACTAATAAAGTGAATATCTAATTTCTATACTTAATTAATGAACTAAAATGATTTTAGGTGCAATATCCTTGCAATATTTATATTATAATTATGTAGATACAGGTTTCGTAGGATAGAATGATTATAATACTTGAAACCTAGTGAAAAATATTATATATAGTATTGATAAAATTAGATCCTTTTTTTGGATATTCAAAAAATATTTATCCGCAGATCAAAAATATTTAGAAAACAATTCATGCAGGCTATTGAAGACAATAATGAAAAATATATTTGTAGGAAGAAGTTTTTAAATATTTTTGATGCGAAAGTAAAGACAAGACTTTGTATAAATATTGTTAAGGTAATGGAATATATGAAAATATAAAAGAAAGTATATGTTCTTTAAGTGATAAATAATTATTATGTACTACCGAATCTTCGAGGTTTCATTACTAGATTTAATTTAAGCATCGAATAAAAAAATTGTATTTTAATTTTTTGGTCGACCCGATTTCAGGAAGTTGGGCTTCGTTTTTCGAAAAGTAATCAAAGTACCTCGATGTGCCTTGGTGTATATTTTACCTTGTATATAGAAATGATGTATTTTTTACGAAATGATTGATAATAAATTAATATTAAATTTATAACGAAATCTATATCCTCAAAATAATTTTATTTAATTTTAGCAGGGCCAAATTTTGTTATTCTTCGGAAGCAATTCAACTTTAGAGGGGTACAATTTTTAGACCCTCAATTTTTATCAAATTTTAATTTAGAAACATTTAAATTACAGAGGGGCAAGATTGAACCCGAATAAAATTCATAAGCAATTTCATTTTAGAGGGGTAAAATTTTTAGACCCTCAATTTTAATCAAATTTTAATTAAAAAACTTTAAAATTTTAGAGGGGCAATGGTAAAATCCAATTCGGAGCAGTTCAATTTTAGAGCGGCCAAATTTGAGGACCCTCAATTTGGACAAAATTTCAATTTAGAAGCATTTAAAATTTAGAGGGGGAAAATTGCGAGGCCCTTTAATTTTTTATTCAAATTTTGATACAGAAACTTCAAAATTTCAGAGGGGCCAATTTTAGGAAAGAAAGGAGAATTATTGAGGCAACTTCCGTTTTAGATGCAAAATAGATTTCTCAGAATAGAATTTCTGATGTTATCGAACCTAACTCCCGTTAATTGGTTTCGAGGGAGGCAATATAAACGAGAATCACGAGGCTATGGTTGCTTCCGTCCCGTGCTTATGCAAAATAAGGAGACTGTCGTGAATCGTGAAGGCCCTTGACCCAGAGTCTCAGAGTTGTTTCAGAATCAGGATTCAGGATATTCACTTGTTCTAGGACGCTTCCCACGATAAATCCATGACCGCTAAATTAATTCTGATAACGGTAGCAAAAATAATAATCAAACTATAAATAATCTGCCTTAAATAAAAAAATTATCTAATTATAAAAAATTTTTAAATAATTTAGAACAATATTAAATTTAACTGAAACCTGAAGAAAAAAAAGGTTATCTCTTTAAAATAGGTTCGAAAAATTTTCAGAGGGGCCAAAGTTGAAACGCCTAAATTTTGTTTTCAAATTTCAGAGGGTCCAAATTTTTAAGCGTCGAGCCCGAATCTAATTTGGAAACTTTTACATTACGGAGGGGCCATTTTTTAAATGAATTATAATTTGGACACTTTTTATTCTCAGAGGGGCCAAAATTGTAAGGCGTCAATTCCAAAATTACCTTCTAATTTAGAAACTTACACATTTCAGAGGGGCCATTTTTGAAATGATTTCTAATTTTGAAATTTTATAATCTTAGAGGGGCAAAATTTGTGAGCCTTAAATTTGAACCCCCTTCTGATTAAGAAACTTTTACATTTCAGAGGGTTTTGGCTAAATTCTCAAGGGGAGGGGGTCAAATATGAAACCAATTAATTTCCGGAGTTTTAAATATTAAACAGGTCAAATTTGTAGACTATTCAAACCCAATTTGCCCATTTAGAGACATTAACGTTTCGGAGGGGCCAAATTTCAGGTTATTTAAATTTCAGGGGATCAAATTTATAAGACAAAATTATTCTCTGATGATTTAAAATTAATTGGAAAGTAATAGCCAGATGAATTATCTTCTCGGAGTTCTTTAGAATTAATTCTGGTTGCGGATTTTGTCTCTCTACTGCCCCCCTTATTTAAAACCTACAAGCCTACATCGATTGAGACTTGAGACCGAGTCTGTGCGACCGAATGGACCGTACTGAGAATTCCGATGAGTGTAATGTACCGTTACCGATTTGCGGGACCATTCGATTCTGTCCCCATTCAATAGATGATGAAGTGTTACACAATGACAATTATACTATAAAATAAAAACCTACTATTGTATACATGTCGATACAGTAGAATTTTTTTACAGAGATTTAAAAAACAAGAATATTATAATATATAGGAAATATTTCAAATATATATCACCATTGGGAAAAATTCCCAACACGTTCTATATTCTTAGAATTTATGACATCATTGTATCAGTTATCCGATCTCTAGACTATGTACTTACCTTCTTAATAAATGATTTATTTAATAATTTTAAGTATAATAAGTTTATTTTAGTTTTTATAAAAATACAAACTGAAAACGCTCATTGCAAACATTATAAATCCATAAATCTAATTTTTCAAACAAAAGACCGACTGTTTAATACAGTTTAATTAAATTTCGAATTTTTATTTTTATTTTTTAAACACAATTTTTGGAAACAAATATGGAAATATGAGGAAATATTCGAATCACAAAATTCGGAATTCCCAGCGTTCGAAATTCAAATTCGAAACTACGATTCAATCCGTTGAATCAAAAGCGTTCGAAATTTGCAATAATTCAATTTTAAAGTACCCGAATTAATAATAAATACAATTAATCAATGCAAGCAGACAAAAACATGCAAAAGAGGAGATTCTGTAACGGACAATATTAAAAATGCCAAATGCCGAGACCTACCTGTGCTGTGAACTCGACTTAACGTCGCTCCTGGTCGCTCAATGCAAACGTAACTTAACGTTTGAAAAGAACGCCTGCCATGTTGGCCAATTGATCCGCAACAATTTGTGACCGTAACGTGCGCGTTGATGCGCGTTGTCTGGTTATTTATTCAATATTTTCGACGTATATTGTTAAAAAATATACATCGTACCGAGTTTTTCACAAAACTCGGACTTTTTCCTAATATTGCCGGACAATTGTGTATTTTGAAGTAAAATTATACCAGTTTTTAGTATTTTTGGTTATCGACGAAACGCCGAAAGTGAAAGCAGCCTTCATTTCTTCTTTCTGGATTACGAGGACAGACTTTCGATTTGCAGGATTTTCTAAATCTAAACATCCAAAATGATGTACACGGTAAGTTTTCCGACTAATTATGAAGTACGAAAAATCGATAAATCGTTTGGAAGGGACGCGTCAAAATTTTCAGTTTGGATTCTTTCATTCTGTATTATTTTCTATAATGCTCTATTGATTTCTTATTTTCTTATTAATCATTTGTATTTTGAGTCTATTTTCATTCTTTTCAACGTTTTTAAAATTATTTTCTCGAAGTCACTATTTCCTTACGAACAATTTTTATTTAATATTTTCGGCTTCCGGCAATTCGAAATGATTTTTTTTTTGTGAGAATAACGAAGCTTAGGTCGTAAAGTGAATTTATAATTAGAAATGGATATATGTGTGTACTATGTTTTTTTAACATCAGTATTTAATTTTAGATTGAAGCTATTTATCTAAAAAGATAGAAAATGTAATTTTATGATAAAAATGAGATAAAACTTTCGAAAAAAATAAAATTTTTATTTTCAATCTTCTAATTTTTTGCAATTAAGAGCGTTGGGTGCATATTCTAACTCCAAATTTCGATTTCCTTATTTTACTCAACAAATATATTATTTCAGTTCAGTCATTTATTATAAAAAATAGATGGTCATTTCTTAGTGAAGAATTTCTAAAAATAATTTGAAAATATGCCCCCTCCCCGTTTTCCAAAAAGCGACTACTTCTCCAACTGTTTCAGGGAACAACGGCATCTCAGGACACGAGATTCAGCGACAAGGAGAAAAAACTTCTCAAGCAGATGAAGTTCGGAGATTCTTTGTCACAGAAGGTAAAAATATTTTCAAGACTGGATACAATTTCAGAATTTACATTTGGTGTCTATAAATCTTTCTCGTATCAAATTTCAATCATTTAATTCCTCTTTTCACTTTCCAGTTTCATATTTTATTGAAGTAAACTTACTCCGATAAATTTCAATTTAATCGCTTCCATATTTCTCTAAAGACCAAAATAATTAATATATAAAACTTCCAGCAAAAGCTAAATTGACCGTTTGTTATTTTTTTATCCAGGTGGACATGAGTAAAGTGAAATTAGACGTCATCAAACCCTGGATAACAACGAAGATAACACAACTCCTAGGAATGGAGGACGACGTTGTCGTCGAATTTGTATACAACCAACTGGAGGAAAAGGTACGACAACCTTCATCCATTTTTGTCTGACTTTCTTTACAATTTTTCAATAATTTTGTATGATTTTCTGATCTTTAATTATCATTCTTCAGTGGCACTACGATTTACATACATAGTTTGATGTCAATAGTTCTGCTCTGTATTTATTAGAAATTAGGAACTTCGAAATCGAAAATCGAAAGGTTGATTAATGGCTTTTTCCCCTCATGATAGGAAAGTAACATTTTAATCATTTCAGCTCAATGTCTCTCATCGAAGATTTGGTGCAATAGCAACAATAAAGTCAATTAAAAACTGATTTTTTTTTCATCAAATTCTAATTGCTGCTTTCTCGTTGCGGTTGTACCAAAATCTTCAGCCAGAAAATGACATTGAAAAACTTTCAAGACAAGAAAAACCTGCACTTATGCTTTTATTTTGGTTTTTTTTCTTGGTCCTTTGTTTTTTCTCAGAAGTTTTTTGAGCAAGGTGTCTGGAAAGAAAAGGAAACTAGTTTTTTTTCTTTTGGGCTTCAAACTTCCACATTTTTTTACTTTTTTAATACTTTTTTTAGGCAAGGCTACTTTTTTGCTATTAACAAATTTTGGAAAATGACATAAAATTCATTTAAAAAATCTACAATCTTCCATCTTTTTAAACGTCAAACCCTCAGCTTTCTAGACACGCTGCGAGACTACAAGATCAATAACTCTACGTAGCAGATCCTGCTATAGAACCTTCGTCACACGATCTTATCATCTCTCTTTGAATTCCCCGTTAGTATAAGTAGAGACCGTTGGTGGGCGCAACCCTTTTGTCCAAATGGCTTTCGGATGTGTTCCTCTCTGCATCCGATTGGCCGCCTTTCTATCAGCCGCCAGCCTAGAATGCATGCCGTCGTCTTAGACTTCCGCCAACAACGATCAGCTTCAAGAATGGATCCAGGGCTGAACTGCGGAGACCTTCAGAACTTCAAGAATCTTCAACTTCCTCCCGAAAACTTTCTCTGAAAGTTTCTTATCATCTGCTGCGCCTTCCGAAGTTCTTCCCGAACTTCCGCAACTCTTCAAGACCTGCTCGAGTCTCTCCGGATCGGTTCAAGCCTCTCCGGACTTGTTCGAGTCTCTCAGTATCTACTCGAGTCTCCAGACCTGCTCGAGTCACTGCGGATCAGCTCGTCTCCTTATGGAAGTCTGCCGGAGCTTCCAGATCTCTTCTGGACCTTCTAGACCTCTTCTAGATCTTCTAGACCTTCTGGATTTCTTCTGGATCTCTTCTGGACCTTCCAGATCATCCAGATCTCTACTGGACCTTCTGGATCTCTTCTAGACCTTCCGGACTTTCTCTAGACCATCAGGTTCTCTTCGGGAATTCTGCCCGACCTTCTGGAGGTACCGTTCAATATCCGTACTTGCTACTCGAGCAACGGCGTCAGATTCTGATACAATTCAATCTGGCAGGTTGGTGATTTCGTCTAATCACAGTCGACTCTAACTAACCGTAAATTATC
Organism: Synergus laeviventris; assembly: GCA_032275145.1. Classification (NCBI taxonomy): domain Eukaryota; kingdom Metazoa; phylum Arthropoda; class Insecta; order Hymenoptera; family Cynipidae; genus Synergus; species Synergus laeviventris. Next base: position 2,839,570 of record JAUESI010000002.1, read on the forward strand.
TGAAATAGAAAAACTGACTAACCGCACACTTTTTAAGCCACGTCTACTACGCACGAATGAGTGAGATTCAAAATTATAATAAATAAAATCTATAGAAAATAGTCAAATTCGGTCATATGAATTTCGGTAAAATAAAAGTTATGAAAAATTGAATTTGGAGAATATTCATGAGCCCAAAAATATTCACCGTGGAACGTGTGCGGTAAGTCGAAAGTCGAATGTACATCTTATATTTTTCAGCTAATTTTATTTCGCAGCTCGTCTGCTTTCTCGTATTTCAGAGCAATTCTCATTTCTACATTTCAGTAATTAGATTCGAAGCTCGATACAGGTAATTCTATCTACAATATTAATAATTTTGCTCCTTTTTTTTATCCTAGCGCCTTAATTCGAAGCTGGAAATTCGGAGATCGGTAAGAAATAAGTAAACTAAGGTTTTGAATCTGCTTTTTCGAGGGGGAAAAGCAACCAATTGTGGAATGTATTGTAAATTGAATATTGTAAATGTCTATTTGTTGATTTTTTTTCTTTCTTTTTTCTTTCTTTTTTAGTTAGAAACATATTAATTTAAGATCTTTCAAATTTTTTCTGGCGGTAAAAGTAAAGTCTACCTTTAAATTTTTTCAGTTCCCCGATCCCAGAAAAATGCAGATCAACCTGACGGGTTTTTTGAATGGTAAGAACGCTCGCTCCTTCATGGGAGAACTTTGGGATTTGCTCGTTTCGGCGCAAGAAAACGTGACTGGGATTCCAGACGCGTTTCTACAACAGAAGAAGGATCAGATCAAAAAGCGGCTGGTAATTTCAATTTTTTTATGCAGATTTATTCTCAATTTTTGCCTCAATTTGTGGTCTCGAAATTCTAGTTCTTCGTTTTACTCGATAAATATTGGAATTAGAATAATTAGATATATTTTCGTTTTTCGAAATAGAAGTTTCTACAGAGCGATCAAATATTTAGTTTTAATACTTTTTGAGTAAAACTAGGAATTCGAAATATAACTTTGAACTCCATATTTTACGCAAAATGGATTGGAATTCAAGATTTTTTCGCTCTGTGCGCATAATTCTTGTTAAAAAATAAGTAGGACTGCAGAGAGATAAAATGTTTAATTATATTTGCTATTTATAGAATGAGGAAATCGAATTTTTAGATTGTAACTTGGAACCAACAAATTTTAAAGTTTAAACTCAAAAAAAGTAAGAAGTCAAGTTTCCTAAATGTGGAAAATGGTCTTAACAATTGAATAACGTTTTATAACCTACAAAAGTTGATAAAATCCTAAAAATGGTAAATATTTTTAATCTATAATGTTTAAATCAAGTTTACATTTCGTTTAAAACTGTAGAAAAGGAGGAACTATTTTTTTTCTTGGGGAAATCGTGGATAGAGAAAATACTTATTTTAATAATTCATCAATAAAAAAGGAAGAGTTGTTTTTAATAAAGTCGAATCCTTAATTTGTAAACTAGAACATTTACTCTTAAGTATTCAAAAAATGTCGATTTTTCAAAAGGAAGAACAAGAGAAGCTTCAGGCCTCGTTGGCGGAAAAGGAAAAAGACAAGGAGCGAGAAAAGGACAAGGATGAGTCAGAAGTCAAAGTCAAGAAGGAAGAAAAAGACTCTAGTTCTTCAAAAGATCACAGGCGGGATCGAAGCCGAGATCGCGACAGAGATAGGTAATTTCTGGACCTAAAAATTAACCAAATCTTAAGTTTAGGCCTTTTTAAAACTGATTAGGACGTTATGCACGCGTCTTTGTCTTATTCGATATACATAATCACAACTTCTGTTTTATAATACGATTTTTAATCCTAATTCTAATTTACAGAAGCAAGAGAAGTAGATCCAGAGATCGACACAGAGATCGCGACCGTTCGAATCGAAAACGCCGCTCCAATTCGAGATCTCCTGGAAAATCAGGGGCCAAAGACAATGGAAAAGACACTCCCAAGGTGGACATCAAGATCGAACGCGAAGATTCTCCAGCAACAGATCTTCGGGATAATCCAATTCCTCTCATGCCCATGAAACCGAAGCCGTGAGTAAAAATCTGTCTAGAATATTCAATTTCTCTTTTTTTTACTTAAGGCGACTCTAAACTCAAGACATTATCATTTCATTTCAACAGGGAAGCAGCAGTCGCGATTTCTCGACTCCAGGCGAAGCTGATGAGCATCGCTGACGGGAAAAAGAAGTCGAATCGCTCACCAACTCCTGAAGTCTCAGAGAAAACCGTCCGTAAGTCTCGTTCGAAGTCTCCCTCGACCAGAGCCAAAAAGTCCAAGTCAAAATCGCCCGTCTCAAAATCCCGTAAATCTCGTTCCCCGGTTTCAAAGTCGAGGAAGTCTCGATCCAAGTCTCGCTCTCGACGCTCCCGTTCAAAATCAAAAGGCCGAAAGTCTCGCTCCAAGTCGAAGACTCGCAGATCCAAGTCTCGATCTGTAGATCGTTCAAAGTCTCGAAGATCAAAGTCCAAATCCCCGAGGGCGAAATCCGGACGCTCGGATTCTCGTTCTAGGAATAAGAAGTCGAGATCCAAGAGTGGAGATAGGAGCAAAGCTAGGAAGTCGAGGTCTGGGTCGAGCGAGTCCAGGTCTTCGAAGTCGAGATCGAAGTCCAGGTCTAAGTCACAGGATAAGAGGAAGGAAAATGCTGCTGGAGGGAGGAAAAGAGGGGCAAGTAGCAGTTCGACGAGTGGAAGCGAAGATGAGAAGGGAAAGGATAAGAATGATTTTGAGATTAGGAAGAAGAAAGACGGAGTTCAGGCGAAGAGGTCTTATCGGAAGACTAATAAGGACGATAGCGGAAGTGATAGCGACTCTAGCAGAGAGAGAAAAAGTGGGAATAAAAGGAGAAGTGCCTCTCCGAGGAAGGACAGGGACAGGTCGAAGGATAGAGATCGATCAAGGGATAGGTCACGTGATAGGAATAGAAGGTAGAAATTTTTGTTTTTTGGATTATTTTTTGTATTTTAAGATGGAAAATAGATGTTTGAGTCGGAAAGATTTTGAAAGAGGGTGATTCAATAATTACTTTTATTTTTACAGGAGATCCTCGTTGGATAGAGAGAGAGATAGGGACAGGGACAGGAGGAGAGACAGAGACAGGGATCGTTTGGATAGATACAGTGGAAGTCGAGGCATGAGGCCTCCTTCCGTCAGAAGAGCTCCCAGTCGCAGAAGGTAAATCTCTTTGTTTTAAGTAAAAATCTTAAGAAATTTTGAATTAAAAATTCGATTTCTTCATTTTAATCAACAAGTATTAGAAGAAAAAAAAACTTTGGAAATCCTTTAAAATTTCTAAAAAATATTTTCGTATTTGACTTTAATTTCTAATTTGACTTTAATGTTAACTTCGAGCTGGTTAAGTGATCCTATAAAATAAAATAGTAAAAGATTCCGTAAAATTTGCAGAAGCCCACCTCGAAGAAGTCCAGCACGTTACCGCCGCAGATCCCCGAGTCCAGGAGACCGACGCCGAAGACGTTCACCAGATCGAAGACGCAGATCTTCCGAACGACGAGATCGTCGTCGTTCTCCGGATCGCAGAGAGAGCAGACGACGTTCCTCTGACGCTCGGGACAGATCTCATAGGTACGATAGATCTTCTTCCCGCGACAGATCTAGCAGACGCGATCGATCTAAAGATCGCAGGGAGAGGGATTGCCACTCAAAATCCAAGGACCGTAAAAATTCACTCGATCGTTCCAAAGATGGTAAGCGGTCCGAGAAATCTCCGGAGAAGTCAAAGGAACCCAAGGACGTCAAAGATCTTAAGGATCTCAAAGATAAATCTAGGGAAAGGAAGATTTCTATTGAAGAGAAGGCTAAGAAACCGGTGGAAGCTCCGACGCGTAAGGATTTGAGAAACGGAAGGTCTAAGTCAAGTAGCTCGCAAAGTAGCGAGAGTAGTTCCTCTAGTGATGAAGAACAACCAGTTCGGTAAGTTTCGACTCTCTTTTTGAACTTTTTTTTTTGAAAGCTGAGGGAAGACACGAATCAAGCCGATAAAGAAGCCTTCGACGCAATCATATGATCAAAGAAACATATTTCTCTCTCGATTTTAAGTGACCGCGAAATATAGGCAAAAACAAGTCCGATTTATTTCGATTGTATTCGGTTTTAAATAAGGTTCTTCAATATAATCTCAACCTTGTTCTTTTTGCAGAAGGTCGATAGAGTCGAAACTTTCTCAGGAGAAGCGAGACCGGGAAAGGTTAGAAGAATCTAAGAAGAAGGAAAAGGAAAAAGAGAAGGAGAAGGAAAAAGATAAAGAAAAGGAAAAGGAACTAGAGAAATTGAAAGAGAAGGAAAAAGAAAAAATTGTCGAAAAAGAAATCCCGAAACGAGTTGAGAAGGAAGTGAGAAAATGGGAACCAATCTCTCAGAAAAAACCTGAAATCAACGTCTCACCGAAGAAAATACCGACAGCTAATCTTCCTCTTTCCAGACACAGAGTAAATTCCTTTTTATTTTCATGTTATTTCTTTTTGCTTGAAATGCTTGTTCTTATCCAGGCTTGAAAATAATTCTCATCTTTTCTGGTTGTTTAGTTCTCCAAGAGTCTTTCTAGAACGCCTTCGCCTTTCAAAAAAACTGAGGACATCATTGCAGCCTCTAAAGCCAAACAACCCATTTTGAAGTAAGCAAAACTTCAGCTCTGACCTCAAAATTCAAATTCTCCATTTTGCTCACTAAATATCAGAAATAAATATTTTTTCGCTTCACAGCGCTAGTCATTTTTAAAATAGAAGCCTGCAGAGCGAAAAAAATCTTGAATTTAAACCATTTTTGCTTAAAACGAAGAATTCGAAATTTATATTACAGATTCAATCAAGTACAAACAGTAATTTGTCCTTTTTGCTCTTAGGGATGACAAAGTGGAATCGCCGAAAACTGTAGAGACAGTTCTTAATGCTTCTGAAGCTTTCCCGTTAAAGAAGGACGAGAAACTCGAGAGATTAGAAAAATCAGAGAGACCTTTGAAATCTGTGAAGCCTCCGGTCGAAGAAAAAAAATTACAGAAACCTTTGGAACCCCTTTTGCCGAAGAAATCGGTTGAAGTTTCAAAGAAAACAAAGAGGGACAAACGCGACGAGTCTTCTGAATCTGAAGATAGCGATGAAGGTTGGTTTAGTTATTTTATTGATAATTTTATTCATTTAATTGTTTATTAAAAGTTGCAGATTCTCGAACTTCAAATCCTCCTGTTTTTATCTTTCAAATATAGTATAAAGTGCATAAATAATAAATAAATCACTAAAAAAAGTATTATTTATAACACTAATGTTTGATGTTAATGCTTTTTATAATAGGTAGGAAGAAATCGAAGAAAATAGAGCGATCCAGGAAACCGAGAAAAACGTCGACTGAGGACGAAAAATCTGACAAGAGCAAACAGGCTTCAAGTTCGGATACCGAAGAGGAGAAAAAACCAGTCGATAAGTCAAAAAAATCCCGTGACTCTAGTCGAAACGGTAATTAGAGAATTTTTAAATTCTTTTAGGTGATATAAAAAACCCAAAGCTTTTTTTAAAACTCGTTTTCTCTTCTTTTTAGAATCGAACGACCGCAGCAAGGAGAGAAAAGAAACAAAGCGTCGCGAGCCGGAAGTCGAGTTGAAAAAACGTTCGAAAAAAGAATCAGAAGAGGACCCAAAGAAGTACAAAAGATCCAGGAAGGATTCTTCCTCGCCAGATGAGGAACAGAGAAAGAAGAATAGTAGTGAGAAAGAGAAACCAAAGTCGAAGAAATCAAAGAGGGATTCAAGCTCTGAAGATGAGCCTAAAAGGTCTCGAAAGCGGAAGGAAAGTTCAACGGACGATGAAAAGTTAAAGAGTAGGAAGGCTAGGAGGGATTCGACGAGTGATGATGAGGGAAGGTCGAAAGCTAAGAAATCGAAGAGAGACTCGAGTTCTGACGATGAGGATACTGTTGTGGAGAAAGATACGAAGAAGAAGAGGAAAGGCGAGGAGAGTAGCGACGAAGAGAAAATAAAGAAGAAGCGCAAGAAGAAGACGAAGACTAGTACCAGTGAATCTGATGTAAGTAGCGTCATAGAGTTTTTAAATTCTCACGAAAAAAATAGAATATTCCCCGAATTTTATGGAGAATATTTTCGTTTGCGAAAATTTTACGAGAATGTTTGATTTCCAGTCATTATTTATAGATAATAATTGAAATAGTTTGTAAAACTGAACTGGAAAAAACAATTTGAAAGAAACGTTTTAAACTCATAAATATCTTAAAATCTCTTAAATGTTACGGCAACCTTCAAAATCTTGGAAGAAAAATCTTTAAATTGTGGAATTTTAAAAATTTATTTAAAGAGCAAAACTAAATAAATCTATGTCTTGTTTCAGGACAGCGAAGTCGAAGAAAAGAAGAAGAAAAAGGACAAGAAGCACAAAAAGCACAAAAAACACAAGAAACACCGAAAGCATAAAAAGAAGAAAATCGCTGACTCGGAAGAATCAGATGCAAGCGAAGGAAACACGGAAGAACTGGAAAAAAAGCTGCGCGAAAAAGCTCTCAAATCGATGAAAAAGAGCCACAGCACTGAACGCAGTGACTGAATAAAAAGAATTGACATTTTGAATTTTAAATCGACCCTAAACGTGATTTTCACGGTTCTTTTGTTCCCTTTATGTTAAAGATGCCGAAAACATTCGAAATTTGATTTTCGAAAATATCTAGTATCGAATTTCTCTGTAAGTTTTAAACAATTATTTTGTTAAGTGTGTTTGACTAGAAAAAAACATCATTGCTAATATATTTCTATAAAAAATGATTGCCTCTATTTTTGAGGTAGTAATTCTATTTTGAATTTAAACTGAAAGATTCGAGAATTTTGACTATTCAGCATCAAGTTTCCTAGACGGATAATTGACTAAATAATATGAGCGTAAAAGTTTATTTAAGTTTTACATGCTGTGTGAAGAATTTGTAAAAGGGAAGATTAGTTTTTAAAATCGTTGAGAGTATTGCCTGGTATTGCAATACCTCATATTTACTGTAATTCGATTTTACGCATTGTAACCTATAGAATTGCCATTATTTCATTATGAGAATATACACAATAATAAAAATACTAGTACTGCTTTTTTTACAAAAATTATATTTCATAAAAGTTAAATAATGGATTAAACTTAGGACTAAGCCAAACTTTCCCAATCAGGAGTACAAAATAAATTAGTGTGAACCGGCCCGAGGTTTATAAGTTCTCCAGATTGTCTTTCGTCCTCCAGTTTTACTGCGACGACCTCCTGAAAATATTTATTTCATTTTAGGGTCTCCGTTTTTAAAAGTCGATTCATTTGGCATTTTAATTGAAAAAAAAGTTACCTCGCGAAAAAAGACTTGAGGTCCAAGTTCAACGGCAAAGTTGTTGTTTCCTAAACACAATCTCGCAGCTCCTGATTTCAAAATTTGTAGCTTTCCCAGCAAGCCTTCATTCAAATTATCCAATAGAGGTTGGGTCTCGGTTTTTGCTTTATTTGTTTCGATTTGTGGTGGCGCATTCTTATTCGTTCTCGGTTGATCTTCCTCCGTTTCATTTGGCGCTCCAGGCAAAACATTTGGAAACTAAATTTAAAGGTTTCCATTATTTCTGTATTATAAAAAAGCATGAGAAAGAAATCCCCTCTTTTCCCGGAAATTTTTTCTACGATTTCAATTTAAAATAGAACAATTTTGAATTGACTTACACTAATTATAACATAGCCATTCGTTTGGTTTTCCAGACTTTGAGATACGTTGAGTACATGCTTTTTCTCGAACTCTTTATCGACCTTGAATTTTACTTTATCAATCGGTTTTACTGAAAATTAAAAAGTTCAAGTTATTATTTTTCAAGCTTAAATTCCAAGCATAAAATTGGATATAGAATACTTACTATCGACATCATCCATTAATTCAAGATTTCCTTCTTCCTCAAGTTCTAGTTTGATTTTCGTCTCAGGATTAATTTTTACATCAACATTCTCTTTGAATAATTTTCCTGAAATAGAAAAATAATTGTGATGGTTTAATAAAAGAAGATAGAAATGGAAGTAAGAAAAGAAGAAAAAAAATGATATACAATCAACCTTCTTTTGTCATTGGAAGGGCGACTGGACAGTTTTTATAATTGACTTCTTTATTCTCTTCGGCAAAATCGTAACCAGATCTGCTTTTTCTTTTATATGAATCAGCCAAACCTTCGGAAAATACTCCAGTGGACTGCAAAACAAAAATAACTAAATTAGAAAACCATTTTGTATTTGCTATTTAGATATTTGAAATTAGATAATAGACTAAAGCTTTATAAGGAGGATTAAAAACATATTCTCAACTTTTGGTTAAAGGTTTATAAATAACTTATAAAAATATTGAA
>JAUESI010000002.1:2859304-2896488 GCA_032275145.1 Synergus laeviventris
ATTCTGCTAGCCCTAGTGGTTCTGGACAAAATGCTTCTGGATCAAGTGGATCTGGACAAAGTTCTGATAATCCAACTAGTTCTGGATCGACTGGATCTGGGCAAAATTCTGCTAGCCCTAGTGGTTCTGGACAAAATGCTTCTGGAACAAGTGGTGCTGGACAAAATTCTTCTGTTTGAAGTGGTCCTGGATCAGATAATGAAGCTTAAGCTGATGGTGCAGTATTGAGGGGAAATTTCATTCCACGTCGAAATCTCTAATTCGAGATAAAACAAATCAATTCGTGAAAAAAATCTTTTATTATATGAATAAAAATAAATTTGAAAAGCTATTCTAACTATATCAATTTTTTTACCAGGGTGAACTTAATCGAGTTGTAGATCATGTACATTTTAAATTAGCATAAGCAACCAATAAATATTAAAAGCTCTTGAAAACAATCCGGAATCAAATAATCTGATTCAGATTTGGGATAAAAACTGATAGTTACTTAAAAATTAATTCAAGCGATCAATGAGACATTTTTTATTGTTGGAGTCAAAGAATGACAAAGAATGATGAAGAAAGTTAATTATTAAGGAAAAATACTTTTACTATATGGCGTTAATTAATCCTTGCCATTAAATAAACATGCCATCCAGTTTCATTAATTTTCTTGCAATTTTTAAATTATATTATATCTAAAATTTTATACATTTTGAAAATCTACAAGAGTCAAGTTCACCTGCATAATTAGAAAGATTTGAATTTCTAGATTCGAAGAAAAGTTCAGTTCCTTAATTCTGAGCAATGAAAAATCACACATAAGTTTAAATTCGATTTTTAATACTTTTAATACATAAAAAAAATGCAGCTTGGTGTAAATTAGGTTCATCTTCCAATCTTAATTAATAATCCTTTCACATACTTTGCTATCAATTCTTCTCTTCTGTTGCTTCTGTTGGATCTACGTCAAATTGCATGACCCATTCAACGCTAAAAGAAAGAAAAAAATAGGTAATTGAATTCCATAATAATTAAAAATATTGAAAATTGATGGCAAACTTAAGAAAAAAAATATATTTAAATGTTGACAAAATTTCAATTTCGGTATTTTTTTGAGAAATTCCTGTCGTCCCATTAAGAGTATTGGATTGAATTACTAGCATTAAAAATTAAATTCCTTCACTTTATTTAACTATATTTATATTCCAAAATTTTTTCGCTCTACAGCGGTACTCACTTTTTAAATAGAATTATGCCAACAGAGCGAAAAAATAGCCAAATACAATATTTATTGAGTAAAATGAAGAAATCGAATTTTTAAGTTTGAACCTGGCACCAACTCCCTGAATGGTAATTAATAATATGTAGTTTGTTAATAATTAATAACTCACCCTGTTCTTACGTCACTACAGAGTGCTTTAACCAACTCTTCTTTCATTTCATCTTCTTGAGCCTTCTCTAATTTTGTGCATTTCTTGACGTTGGACATAACATTTCGTTATAAGTCTTTCACACTAAATTATCATCACAGTTTGTTTTCATAAGATCGTCTAATCCCTCAGTCGATTTTCGATTTGGCAATTTCTTCAGAATTGATTCTGCAAGTGGACTATCTGGTTCTTCTACGTTTGCCGGTTAGCTCAGACCAAAAAAATGTCAAAAGACAAATTCCTCCCAACTCTGGTAATTTTATACTCCCTAGGTTTTCCAAAATTATTGCTTAATTTCTCTTCTCGTATGTAAATTCGACACTAGGTCTTCCAAAAAACTATTGCTTAATTTCTCTTCTCGTATATAAATTCGACACTAGGTCTTCCAAAAACTATTGCTCACTTTCTTTTCTCGTACATAAATTCAACACTACGATTTCTTCAAAAGCTTCGTTACAGGTTGACTTCCAATCCAATAGCGGTAAATTGTATTTTATTTTCAGTACAGACCAAACCGGATCTTGCTTCCAAGTCGTCGAGGATAGACCCACATATCCTACAGAGAGAAAAAATATCTAATTATAATATTTATTGAGTAAAATAAAGAATTAAAATTTGAAGATTAGAACTTGGATCAAATTGCATTAAAAACTTTGAATTGAACTATTGATTTATAAAATTTATAGACTTACCAAAAGCTACTGTAAGTGAAAAAATAGTAGAGAGCTTCACAATTATTAAATGTTACGAACTGATATGATTTTATAAAATCTTGCCTTATCTGGTGTAAAATGTGAATTAAAGAACTGCGAAAAATCTTTTCTATTAAATACTAGTGCAATCATTATAAAGATAATCTAAAAATCTTAACTTCATTTAACCGGTTTTATCGTGAGATAATTATTCTAATTGGTTAACCGCATTACATAATGACTAACGTCATGATTTCTCGGGAATTCCGCACAATTAATAATAAAAAAAAATTTTTATTTTAAATTTCTGCATGTTTCTCCTTTTGTTGGTAAACAAATAAACTGAGAAGAAATACTGTAAACACTGGTATATTGATTTCAATGAGTATAAACCAAAGTTGCAGTAATACAATAATATTATCATTAGTAATATATAATAATAATTAATAATACGATAGCGATCAATTTCGTATTTGAAAATCTTACGAAGACAGAGCAACAATTTCGAGTTTGTTCACATTCTGAAAAATCTTTTTCCTATCCCAAAAAAAAGGAACTACAAGAGAAAATAAAGGCTCGATTATCTCAAGCCTTAACAAAAATTTTATCTTATTAAGCATGATATGATGTACAAAATTTCTAGAGGCTTTTTTTTAAAAGCCTTCATTTCCGACGATTATATTTTATAAAAATGCAAATTTCAGCCGATCGCTCGCACCTTGATAAACAGTCAAGTTTCAAAAAATACACATATCGAGTATAGCTCTTATACTCTGAAATCTTAATGTTTACGACATCAAATTTACTTGAAAATTTCTCCAAGAAAATTTAAGCAAATTACATGAAACTTGAAGCATTGGAAATAAATTGTCAGTCGTAAACAAGCGTTTCTAAAAAATCGAGTACATGCAATAGTCATTCCTATAATTTAAAAAAAGATTCTAAATTTATTATTTACTAGTCTAAAAATATAACTATTAATATAAATTTCGCAGAAAAATCACACAATCCGAATTTCCAGCCAAAATGGTAATTTCCACACTTAAAAATAAGTTCTAAGCTTTACCATTTGGACGTCAAATTCCGATATAATATTGCATCAAAGAAATAAATATTAAGAGTACACTTTTAGCCTTTATTTGAATACACGATCGTTTTCTAAATTCCAGAAATGACTCTACTCTTTAGAAATATGTATGTACATTCCTAGTACAGTTTTGTTTTCTGCTCACTCTCGTCATTTTGTTGTTTCAAATAAACTGCAGAGATTGAAAATGAATCGGAAACTTTGATAAGATAAAAAAAAGTGGATTTGGTAAATTTCCCAAGACGGTTCCGATCTATTTTTAATTTCCAAGTTTAATTCATTGTAACTTCAGAATTATTAAATTCCGAAAGGACGGATGCGCGTCACGCGATAGAAGAATAGAAAATTACGCTTATTCAAATTCTGTCGCGCTTTTTTAAGTTTATAGCTTAAGACGCTTAAGTTGCTCTTACGTATGAGCGATACGTAAAATGGTAGCGAAAATAAATCTGCTATGTAGACACTTATAAAGTTTTTCTTAGCAATGTTTTGCGATATAAAAAGCTAGTACGAGATTGGTCGGCGAATTTGCTTCTCGACTTTTATTTTTTTCCTTTTTTTTCAATAATAAGATCGGACAACAACGTCGACTTGAATTTTCGATCCTGCGCTTTTTGTCGGTGGTGTTGTCGATCTTTGATGTGAAGTGAAGTTCCGAGTGAAAACGTAAAGATTTTTAGTCGTCGTTGACTTCAATGGGGATGCTCGTTGTGAAAGTCGGCGTTTCAAGCTCTTCGTGCTTCTTCAACTTCATGCTCTGTAAATAAAAATGGAGTTTAGATTATTGGAAAGATCGATTAATTTTGCACTACTTGCCATTATAACTTTATAATTGTGCAAAGAAGGGAAATCAGTAATTCTTAGAATTCAATTCTGATTAAAAATTCTTTTATTATACTTCATATCTTGACACCTCTTCCTTATATTTAATAAATTATTACGAAAGACGGGTAAGATATCTTGGAAATGTTGTTACTCTTTACTATTTTTAAAAATAGAGTTAAGAATAGAGTTCAATTCAAAATAAATGCAAAGAATAGAGTTCAAAGAATAGAATTCAATATTTAAGATTAGTGTTAAAAGAAGAAAGCTGTGGCATGATGTTGAGTTAGACTTGCAATAATAGTTGGTGTTGTATTTAAATATTTTTAAATCCATTAAAATTCAAGAATTCAAATGTCGATTTTGTGTAAATTTAAAGAAAATTTTACAATATTGACTGAAAATAGGGTACTTTAGAGATAAAATCTTAAAAATAGGGAACAATAGAGACCTCAGCTGAATATAGGGGCCAATAGCAGATATAGGAACCAGTCTGTAAGGCCTGTAAATATTAATATATTTTCTAAAACATTTTTGAAAAGCACCTGTTGTAGCTTGTAGTGGTTGATGATGTCCTGATCAGCAGGACAGCTTTGAAGGAAGGCATCGAGCCTATACATGTGATGCATGTACCGCCAAAGGTTGACCAAAGTCTCTGGGATTTCAAAATCGACAAAATATTTCCCTGCAACCCTAATGTGCTGCAGACGAGGCATCAGTTCACAATCAAAACAACACATCGTGTCGCCTGTTAGGAATCTGGTTCCCTTTCGCCCCAGGTGTTCGTCGATCTTACGTAAGTGAGTCATGAGCGACGAGTTCTTTGGGTCCATTTCCTTATCTTTCGCATTTATTAGCAAGAGCTTCAGCTTCTGTAACGGTAAATGCAAATTTGATTATTATCAGTTCAAAAATATCAGTCCAGCCTTAATATCATTCAGCCTTAATAAAATCCACTTACACTGAAGATGTTCTCCACCAAAGTTGCGACTTCTTTATCCTGAACAAAGAGGTTGTGACCCCCAGGAATATTCTTCATAATGTGTCGTTCGATTTTTTCATTTTCAAGAATCGCGTCTCCATTATCGATTAAAATAGGAGGCGGTGTCGCTTGAAAGTTGGTGCGAAAATCTGGGGGTGGTTTTTGCATATCGACAGTCGTCACCTTGAGTGAGATGGTTTTCAGTTCGGCGAGTAGATAAAGATCCATAAAGTATTCTTGACAAAAGAGACAAGCACCTTTCCGGCGACCGTCTATCGTCGAAGCCTGGAAACAATAAGAAAATTTGCATATTAGTGAGATATAAGATCCTCAATTCTACTTTTCATTATTCAGACTAGGGAATGACGACAATAGAAAACTTCTTTGGAATTTTTTTGATATTTCTAAGAGTTATTTTTAATTAATTAGAAAATACGATAAGGAACAAGATATAGAAAGAATTTGAATCAGAGATTTAAGTATGGCGTCAATATTTGTCTTTGATCTAAAATTTCTGAAATTTATTTGATTAAGATTCATTATCCGAAGAGTGCAGTTTGATCGATAAAATTGGATAAAACATGCTGATAATCTTTAGTGATAAACGAAGAAAATTATGCGAGCAGTTGCCACAGTTCTAATTTACAGAGCGTATCAGTTTTTACTGATAATAGTCCAAGGTCGAAAAATAGTCGATTTCCTTTTCTGAGACATGGAAAACCTTTTCATTACTTTGTACTGTTAAAAATAAGTTATTTTGAAGTTTGTTTTTTGAAGAACATTCATTTGGATTCCAGGGAACTAAAGGCGATCGAATTTAAGAAAGTATATATACATACAAAATTAAAAAACAAAGTTAACAAACAAAATCTTAATTTTTTCATTGTAAAAAAAAAATTTTTATGTTTGAATTTTAGAGAAAATTAAAACATCTAAAGCTAGGGATCAATATTCCTTTTTCTCATAGGAGAGGACATAATTTATTCAAATAACTGACCAGACGCAAAGTGAGCAAATCGATGAGGCGTTACCTGCACCTTGACCAGAAGAATTCGCACGAGAATTGAACCTTGACTCAAGAAATAACTCGAACGACAACTTAGACCTTGACTTTCACAGGTTGTGCAATCGACCAGCAGATCCCAAACGTGAAGGACAAAATGTACGTCATCATTTAAAGAGAACATCAAGTATTAGAAAAAAAAAAAACAAATATCTAATACAAACTAAAGTAAAAAAATAAAAAATAAATCAATATGTTTGATTCCGCCTCTGGGATTTTAAACCCTAAACAAAGCTTTATTTTAAAGACTCCATTCTAAAATATTCATTCAATTTCTAAGGACCTTAGTTAATGAATAAGATCAAAAAACTTAATCCAATTTGAATTTCGCGCGTTAATATTTGAAACCGAGAGGGCGTGACCCAATATTTCGCGCTCGAAATTCAAAATGCGAATTGTTCCTATTAGACTTGTTTAAAAAAAAAGGTTTTGGTTTTTTAAATTGAAATAGAAACCAGCAATTCTGTAATAAAAATCCAATACTAAATTCGCGAGGCAGTAATTTTAAATTCGGATTGAGTATCTTAAGAAAAGATCGCATCTTCATTTTCCTATCTTTCGTAATAGGGAAAGGCTATAGAATCGAAAGAAGGTGAAAGATGGCGAACCCCTTAAATGGCAGTCTGAGCTGACATTTTAAAGTTTATAAAGCGAGTTGCATTCTCCCTAGGCATTTTAGAGACGAATATCAATTTATTTTATTTTCAGCTGTGGTTTGTGCGTGAATCACCTTTTATGAACTTTAATATTTAATATCTTCTGATAAAAAAATTTTGTTTGAAACAGGTGGTACTATCCAGCCATCTTTTTCTCCCTCTTTCTATTTCTACTATCCACTCATCTCAAAGTCAACAAGTTCATTCATGCTGCTTAATTGCAGACAATCAACTTAATCACCGAGTTTATTCAATTCTGGTGAGAGAAAAATGAGGAAATGCCACGATAGTAATTTGCAAGTTGTCATAAATGTTCTTTTGCATTTGTAACACATACTTTATTGCATAATTACAAGTTCGATAATAATGAGTCAATATTTAAACTGTACTTTTAAGAAGACTTTTTAATAAAATTTTTAGTCCTATCTCTAAAAGTTCCTAGAAGCCTCTTGAAATTTCTTAAAATTTTAAATCTCTTAAAAACTTAAAATCTTCCACAATAAAAATTAGAAAATTTTAATCTTTTCATGGAACTTCGAGAAATTTAAAGAAATTTCAAAAGGTTTCTAAGAATTTTAAGGGATTCTATAAAATCTTTTAATCAATGAAATTCCCTGACAAACTTTACAATACTATTTAATCCCATATAAAATATTTTAAAATCTATCAAAATCTTTTGAAATACGTTCAAATTTTAGAAATTCTCTTAAAATTCTACGTTAACATATCCTTTAAAATCCATAAAATTATTAGAAATATTATCAAATTCCATGAAATCCCTAAAAATTCCATAAAATATTTTAAAAATCAGAAAAACTACTTTTTAGGATCTCTTCAATTCCCTTGAAATTCCAAGACAATATTTAAAATCCCTGAAATTCCCAGAAACGTTTTGAAATTTTTTAAAATTCTGCAATAACATTCAAAATCTATTTAATTATATCCTTTAAGAACCATTAAAATTATTTAAAATATTATCAAACTCCATAAAATATGTAAAAATGAGAAAAATCTCTTGAAATCCTTTTAAATTTCTACGAAATTTTTTTTAAATCCAAATTTGAGTCAGCGAAATTCCAACAATTCTTTAGCATGGGTACGAACCCTCCAACACTTATAGCATAGACACGAACCATTAATAACGGTAAATGTCGGTAACAGGAATCTATATGAAAACCACGTTCATAAAAAATTTTTTTCTAAATGATTAATTGTCAGTTTTAGAGCTTTTTCTTGAGAATAACGTGCCTAAAGACTATGTTAAGTTATTAGCTATTCGTTCCTGGTAATTCGTTAGACACGTTCTGGCCACGTGAGTTTCATTAACTGACGGTGGGCGCTTGAAAAAAAATCATTAGAATCGCTTGAATGATAGGGAGTCGGAAACCTTATTCGACAAATACGAACGCAATAATCACAAGAACTGCGTTATCTTTTGTTGCTTATAAATATTAACAAAAATGCAATAAACAGGAAATGATAAAAAAAAGCAAAAAACTCCTTTCTCTTTAAATTGCGATTAAAATTTTCTGGGAGTTTCCCTCGAAATCGTGACGCCGAAATTTAAACTGAAAAGGAAAATTTTTTAATTATTTTTTTGGTCTAAATTCTAGTTTACTTCCAATTCGAATTTTATTATCTTTTTATGTTTACATTAAAAAGGAACATTTTATAAATTACTTTTTCTTCTAAATCCGGGTTTATTTGAAATAAATGAGAATTGTTTAAGATCCTGCTTAGATGGCAATACAGGTTAAATTGCAACATCAAGAATAAACATTCTCGTTTGAAATTCCTCGTCCATGATTATTCCTGGCTTTGGTTCCACTTATAGTGGCCTTCGTCATCTAATTTTGCTGTCTATGCAATTATTTAATTTATTGAGACCGCCTTCAGCTTTGGAAATTCTTTTAAAGAAAGCTAGACAATTTCTTTTATACTAGAAATATGATTTACTCAAATTAAAACTTATATCTGCTAAAATAATTTTGGACTGATAATAATCGATGACACAAACCCTTTAGCACGGACACAAACCCATTTAGCACGGATTCCAACCCTTATAGCATAGACGCAAACCATTTATGTCGGTAAATTTCGACAACAGGAATCTACCATGCAAATCACCTTTCATAAATGGAAAAATGATTTATTCTCAATAAAGTATCAGCACTATCATGCAATTCTAGAAATGATAGTTTTTTGCGGTTAGGTGGAAGAGCCGAATAGAAAGTAATGAGTCGTGCGAATATCGAGCCGGGACAAAACGGTCGTTTAGAAAGGAATTTGCTTTCGTAGAAACGAGAATGCTTCGAGAAATCAGACTTGTCGCACTAATGTTACTTGTTTTCGACAAAAAAGTAAGAAAAGGGAAAAGTGATTTAAATTTTAAATTAAGTTTAAAAAATGATGTTGAACGTAGAATTTGATTATAATATTTTTATGATTTAATATCTCAGAAAATGTTAACTAATTTTTTTATTTTAATTAGGAAATGATTTTGAATTATTACTGGCAGTTATTCTTCATTTTTTTATTTGTACATTTAATTGAGTTATAATTAAAAGCGATAGGGGGTCCATTGATCTAGTGATAAGCTCTGGCAAATGGAAAAGTCACCATGAATTTTATCGGCTTGTTGCCCTTTCAAATGAGACTACAGCAGACGGTTTTTAAAATTTAAAAAGTTCATTAAAACTTATTAATAATTTAATAACAAAATATAAGTTCATATAAAGTCTGAAATAAGTCTATAAAAAGTGGTAGAAAATACAATTTGACGTCTAACTGTCTAAAGTATTTTTTTTAACATCAATTAAAATAATCCGTTACCAAATTTAATTAGTATTATTATATTTATAAAAATATATTTAATTTGACAAAAAATATTCCAATGTTTTTGGAACTGAATAGAGATAATAATAGACTTTTCATAATTTCCGAACTGTAATTAGGGGCAATTAAAAATTAAATAACAGGTTGTGTGTCTAATTTAGGAAATTCTGATGCGTGACTTAAGACGCTTAAACTTAATAAACCCCATGATTCATTCGTATTAAACTAGCCTTGTAATGCCATAAGAAAAAGGTTAATCCGACCTCACGATAAAAAAAAAAGAATCTTCCGCTGTAGATATCTGACCTGTATAAAAATTTCAAGGGCAAGTTAAATAACTTGTAATGATGAATTACATTTTTTCTTTATTGTTTAATTGAAAATCAATAATAATTAAATTTTTTACGGTCCTAAGCTACTGGATAAGAACGAAAATAAATTTTTATAATTTAAATTTTCGCATACTAAATTCGCGCGGAAAAATCAAAATTCGAATTATGACCAATAGTTTTTTTAAACGAAAAAAAGTCTTGTAACAGATTTTAATAAATAATATGAAATAATATAAACAAAAATATATTTTCTTTTAAATTGTTGAAGCGGCCCTGGCTGATATTTCAGACCAGATTTGTCGATGACAACGGTTACAATTTACGTCTGGTGTGAAAATACGCATAGTACTCTTATCCGCATTGACTGGATGACTAATTTATATTTATCAATGACGTCACGTGTGAATTTATAACGTAACTTGTCGAAGGAATCCAGGATTTGATTCTTACTGAGTATTCATTTCTTTTCAATTAATTTCCATTAAAAAACAAATAAAAAAAACATTTATCGACTAAAACGTTTTCTTTACAAATTGTTTTTAAAATTCACTCTGTTTGTTTTGAAAGAAATCCTTTTATTCTCTATTGGCAGTGAGCCAAAATCGATATCCGTTCTTGCGACATTCGAATAGACCGGAAAAGTGAAGACGCAAGCAAAAAAAGAAAAAAAATCCGCTCTTCCTACAAGTCATCAATTACGTTATAAAAAGCAGATACGATGGGGCAAATAAAATATTTCTAAACAATTGTATATTTCTCATTAAAATTCGAAGCATCCATTACTTAATCCATTCAGTCAAAAAAATACTCTGAATCATAGTCTTCCAAATTTGAATACTGCCCGAAGTGAAAACTCGAATTTCTCTTCAAATTAAAATCCTACCTAATATTTACACAACACTTAGTAAAAGAGATGTCAGTATTCATTGTTTAATCAAGTGAGTCACCAGGAAGTCAATTTGACGGTCAAACGACGGTTCTTTTGCAAGACAACCAGTCCTCATACATACATATATATGGGGGGGGGGGTCAGTGAAAGAGGAGTTCAGCCGCTAACGGTACGAGGAGTATGGAGAATCCCTCGTGACATACTTAGAAAGACTTGGGTGCAGTCAGAAATTTTGTTTCTGCTAAAAACAAGAATCTTTTATCAAAATTAGACTAAAACCCCATTTATCATTTTTTCAACTTTTCTGATGACTTTATGCATTTTCTAAGTGAATACTATCGAAAGATTTTTTTACAATTTGAATTTCGCGCGCTAATATGTGGACACGAGAGGGCGTGAAATTTCGCGCGCGAAATTTAAGATGCGAGTATTTCCTATTAAACTTTAAAAATAGGGTTTTAAGCATTTTTTGATGCTTATAAAGTCTTTAGAATCATCACGATTTCCATTCTCTCTGGACTTTAAAAGTTGATCTCTTGCCTTTATATTTTGAACTATTTGTTTTGCACTTTGAAACGCTATGAAACGTCATAACAAAACCAAAACAAGCAAAGCAAATCAAGTACCTATGAATGCAAATATTTCTTTCAAAAACTACTTTTTCATTATTTGCATTGCTCCAAATTATACGAATCAACAAAGACTTAGCCACAATTACTTTTTGAAGTCCACTTTAAACACACAATTTAAATAATTCAACTTTTTATACGAGTAGCCAGAGAGGTCCCATTCAAAAGACATCACTGTAAATTCTGTAGTCGCCACCTCGCGTGCTGTCAGTCATTTCTAAATTTTAATTTGGGAATTGCACATAGTCAATACTCGACACATAAGGCCACTAATGGGAGTGGCAACTTTGTGAAATAACCAGCTTCAAAAATGAAACTTTCCCCACCACGAGAGTCCCCGGACCTGTGATACGACCGTGGTACAACGTCTATTTTTCTTCCTTCCTTAATGGTATTGTAGACTGGAATTAAAATTTAAAATGCCATGATTCACGCTTCATGAGGAGCGTATGAGTGAAAAGAGATAGAAGAGTTTGCACAAGCGAGACGAGTCCAGATGTACAGTTAAAACGAAATGCGCACTCGAGCGGTGACCCAATATGCGTTCGACTTTTGCGGCACGTACCAAATGCATAAATTCATATTCTGATTTTGCAAAAGAAGCTCTACTTCCACTTCAAGTTAGTTTGACCTCTGAACTTAAGATTTCATTTTAAATTCTCTTTACAGTTCTCAAAAAGAAGAGCATAACGATGTTTAAATAAACTTCATGTGTATATGAAGATGCTCATTTCCGTCGCTTGGGCTTGCAGTTCAATTTTTTGATTGAGAAGATTTTGAACCTGAAAAAATTCAAAATTTTAAATAAGCATAGAAAGACAATGACCTCTATAGAAACTGGTAACCGGCCATAATTGGCTCTCGATTTTCTACGTTCTCTCCTTTACTTTCTGGGCAAGTCGAGAGTAAAGAAAGGCAGAGAGCGACTTTTTGTCACTGGGATCAAGACTTTATTTCGCCGATCTTTGATATCGTACCAAGTAATTTTATTCTAACAATGAAAGTGATAAAATTACGAAAACATTGAGATATAAAAAAGAAGATTAATGAAAAGTAGATTAGATTAATCATGACAATTAAATCGAATTGATAATCGGTCAGGGTTTTCAAAGAAGACGAGAAGTAGGTCAAGCAAAGAAAAGGATAAATCTGTATAAAGAATGAGATAAATCCTCTCGTGGCAAACTTTGTAGGCAATACGCTAAGGCAGATGACGAAGCTTGGGAAATGAATGATAAACCGAAACACGTGAAGAAGCAACGTCGACTCTTCTCGTCACGTGCGATAAAAAAAAGTGCAAGGGGCTTTTTAGACACTGAGAAAAATACGGAATCAGAAAAATGGAATTTCATGTGATTGAATTTAAATAAAAAATTGATGGAACGATTGGAAATTATTGATTCTGATTCGAAGGGAGTAGGAAAACTATATTCAAGAAGATTTGAAACGTCAGGTTCAATTTCTCTTCTAGAAATCTGTTCAACCGATTGAAACCGATTGGTTCCAATTAAAAAGCATTTAGCAATACAGTTTTTTAATAACTTTCAATTGCGGTTTCAAATCTGCATCAACTGGAATAAATCGATTTATTAAGGGCGTTAGATCCAAGTTCTAAAATAAAAATTCTAATTCTTCGTTTTACTTCACAAATATTATAATTGGAAACTTTTTAGTTCGACAGTGGTATTCATTTTTGCAATATAACTAAACGTATAGAGCGAAAAAATGTCTAAATTTATTATTTATTCCCTCAACGTTTCGGCGTTAGGGTTCTTTAATTTTAACTAGTCCTGGGCAGGTAAAAATATTATACATAATTTATATATAAAAATGTTTGTACAAAAATAGACATCCATGCAGTTATTATCATTTAAAAAGTATTGGTTATCTCGAGAAAAAACATTTAATTCTGATATTTATTAAGTAAAAGCAGAAGACAGAATCCTCAGGTCAATAAATAATTGAAACAGGTGGAATTCGGAACTGATTTTTTTTTACATAAAAACTGTTTAACATCTCTGTTTATTAGTCTAGGGAAAAAATACAGTCTTGCCAATAACAAAAGAAAAAGTTGATTTGATCCAAAAAACGTTCCTTTTTAAAATTCCTTTAGTATGTCCGCGAGTTGACCGTTATTCTAAATAAAAACAAAAGACAGCTGAGCAAGGGAAATGCGTGGACGCCAGTATTAGAGTATATCTCTCTTTCTGATTCGGCAAGTCTGGTCTGGTTCACTTCACTGGGATGGAGCCAACGTTGCAGAGCGAGAGAGGGCGATGATCCCTCGAAATGGAAAGGTAGGATTTTTTAGCGAGGTGGATTTCGAAACTAGGAATCGGGGGGTTTTCAAACTTCAATGGAGAATTAGTCAGATGTGAATGATCAGCAAGATTGTAGAGAAGCGAGACGTTCCACGCCCATTTCGTTGCACGGAAGAGAACACGAAGGATCCACGAGAGTTTGGAGAGAAAAACAGAAATTAAAAGCTTCAAACTTACCTTGATGATTAACTCGATTTCGGGCACATCTCCATTAGTCGTGCCGTTCTCGTGGCCGTCGTCCGCCATTTTTTACTGATTTTGATTCGCTCGCTCGTTGAAAAAAAGGCACTTTTCCGCGTCCGGGAGAGCGCAGATTGTTCAAAAAAAAACTGTTTCAGACTCGAACTTACACTATGGAAGCTCACGGAACACTGAGGCAGCGCGCAAAAGGAAAGTAACGGCTAAATGCACTAGCGCAACGGATGGCGAGATTCGGATCTAGGAAGAAAGAAACGGCCGGTAAAGTGGACAACGAGTTTTGACCAGTTTTAGCGCGAATATTCAAGTTCTTTCAACCGCTTTATTGATCTATTTTCAGGTAAAAATATATTATCGAAGTGATTTGAAGGTTAAGCTATGGTTTTTTTAGAACGAAAATTTATTTAGTTTTAATTGTATTGTAAACAAAAAGTATTAGAATTAAATATTTGTTCCAGACATACTTCTTTTTAAAAAATGATGGATAATTATATTTTATCAAGGGGAAAATAAAAATCCTTAGTTTACATTGTATAAGGTATGTTATTTATTATATCGTATGTACATTCAACATCGTCTCGACAACACCATAGGAAAAATGTTTTAGAGTCATCCCAAAAATTTGTGGACAGTTTCTATCTTGCGCTCTCTTATTTTTCATCTCTTTATACAATAGAATCATTCAAGACACGAAGGCGATGCGTGTTGGCCAATCGGAAACTCATCATTGGCGATTACTTACTAAAAATAATCCTGTTAAATACAAATACGTTATTGCAAACGCATTTCAAGCGATGTACACCGGACGGTACCTGTTTTGTTATAATCTCAAAAAAATGTCTCTTTATTTTTAATTACTTTTTTGTTGATTCCGAAGCAGGTACTTTGGCAAAAAGAGTTCGCTTTAAAAAAAGATGAGTGAAAAAGTATTAAAAAAATTAAACAACGCGCACTTAGCACGTGGTTCAATCAATTATAAACGCTTAACTAACATTATTCTTATCGACTCGATGATCGTGTTCACTCGCTCTTTTTATTTTTATTTATACAGGGCGGAGTTTTTTCAAAACTCCAAAATAAAGGAAACGCCTTTCTGCCTTTTTTCTTCATTCTAGCGATAGATAAACCTATTTACGATAATAAAAGTTCTTTAATTTAGTCAGATTTCTAAATAATAAATAAGTTTCTTTTTTTAATAAATAGTAGTACAGAATTACAAATGCGATAACTGTTAGGGAATTAAGTAGAAAGTGTGAGGTGTCTATCGATTTCGATTTTTCAAAATAGAGTCCTTTCTGTGACTTTTTAAAGATTTTAAAGCGAACAAAAATGTATCTAATGAATTTGCCGCCAGAAATTTTCATTATGGCGGGAATTTTTTACAATATTTTCAAAATTTTGGAAATCACTCTATTTTGGATTCTTTTTTAGCTTTACAAACATTTTTAGACAAGGACATTCACGCTGATTCGGAAATTTTGATTTTAAGAGACAAACTCCCAAAATTCGAATTTGAGAAATTGCTTTTTTTATTTATTTATACCTTTCTCCTCCTTTCTTTCTCTCCTGCAATCTTGACTGACGCCTATCGAGATTGATTTAAAATGCAGTCTCTAGATTATTTGCTTAACGTCTTAGCACGAAGACTTAGGAGTAGCGCTAATAATTAATATCTTTTGAAATCTTTTAACATTTCTATATAAAAATCTGCATTAGCGGGTATTTACTTAAATCTGAACGACTTAGTCGCCATTTGAATTGATATTTGTTTAATGAACGAATTTTGCTATTATTTTAAAGATTATGTTTAAGCGTGGCGTTAACCCGATTTTGGCAGGAGAATGAAATTGCAAAATTATAAATGTACGAATTTCAAAATCCGAAATACAATAATCGAAATTGAGAATCGCCCAAAGTAAAAATTCTTCTAAAAATCAAAATACACAATTTTCAAAAGAAAATTGCTTCAAAAACTGAAGTCCTGCTTTTAAATTGCCAACCCAAAGTCCCTTTCTCTCTTTATTCATTAGAGACTACAAGTGGTCAGTCGTTTTCAATTTTTAATCGATGAACTACTTAAAAATTAAACTGGAATGGACTTTGAAAAAATGCGGCTTGAATGTTTAATTTAATGAGCTGTGATTAATAATTAATAATCACCGACTAATGATAATTCCCATCGTGAATTCTCGTTCGCGTATTTTTCCTAGTTTCACCTTTAAGATTTTCGGATCAGAACCGACTCGAAATGCAATTGATAATTTATAATTGATATGTTCTCAAAAAAATCTCACTCCATAAAAGTTTCGCAAAACGTATTAACGTATGACTTAAAATTACGCATATAGATTTCAAAATTTAAATCGAAGATCAACACGCGCGTTATACAGAGCACGAAGCGTAATTTTTATCGTAGGTTCTTCCTTCGCATTCATTTATTATTAATTCTCTGTTTAATTATTTCATATCAAGTCTCGCTTTCGGTGTCTGTCCTTTCCTTTTTTTGTATCCTTTATTTATATTTCATCTAACTTTAAAATTGAAATTTTCGAAAGCGTCCACATTTTTCACTTCTCTCTTCTACATTTCCTTTCCTCATTTCAATTTCGAAATATTTTAGTCTCTCCATAAGATTCATACTCACATTCATAAATTCACATCTCTTGGCACATTTTTCATTGGTACTCGCCAGAAAATGATCGATTAATGTTGATTACCGTCGATTGATTAATATCAAATTATATATCGATAATATCAATTAAAAAATATGAATATTATCGATTTAATCGATTAAGATCGAGCCCAACCGATTATTTCAGTAATTCTTTTGGTGAATTGAGTACCTTCAACTTTTCACTTCCAATATTTCGATAATCGACAGGTACCTATACAGAAAGAGTATATAATATAATATATATATATACTTATATAGGTAACACTAAAGGCAAGAATTGTATCATTTCGTAGTTTTTTCTTTGTTCGTTCCTTGTTCCTTCGTCAGACTTTACTTTCCTAGTAATTTGGGAGTTTAAATTTTAATTTCGGGATAATAAAAACTTTTAGATCCCAGTCTCACACTTCATTACTTTTCCCTAGGATTTTTAATCAAGCACAGAGCAATAGTTACTGCGAAAGCATTTAGCGGTTATCTTTATTTATATTTTATTAAATCTTTAGAAGATTGAAAACAGTTTTTCAATTTCAAAAGCAAGTTTGAAAATCTCAAAAACTATTTGCGGTAAAATTGATTTTTTTTCCAATCCAGATAAAATTAAAAAAAACTGTTTGTCTTCTTCTGTAGATGTTTTAATGAATTTGAATAACTTTCTTTTTTCACTCGCGAGTAGGGATTCGATGATTTCGAGTTTTAGGCCGTGCGCATTGATATTTAACATAAATCTCCTATTAACTGTAAATGTAAGAATAATTAGGGGTCGTATCTCAGTCGTTGCATAAAGTCTTTTTCATTTAGCGTTCCTTACGTTTTACGTTTACGGCAGTGATTAATATTAAGTCTCCTCAAAATAAAGCGCCAAAAAAAATCCCTCTGAAGAATCCTTTTTAAAATACTCTAATAAATAAGTTCTCTTTTTAATAATTTATAAATAAACTCTTTTTAAAAAAGAAAAACAATTCGCCCGGGAAGGAGAGAAATAATTATATTAAATTTGTTTACTGTTTTTTTCTTCAGGGTAATTTTTTAGGGGATTTTCATTTCGGCGGAAGAAATACGGAACTGACGCGACTCAAGCGGGAAACGGAAAAGAGAGATCTTGGGTTTTTATATAGTTTTGTCAATTTTCAGTTTGACATTTTTCAGTTGAAGTTCTTCACTTTGACATTTTGTCGCTCTCCTTGAATTAAAATTAAGATCGAGGCGTCGCATTTTATTTATAAATTACGAGATCCTACGAGTTCGCTTCACTTTATCGACGTGTAACAATTAATAGAAATTCTCTACGACTAAATACACTCTATTAACTGGGAAGTTTTGTCTCCGGGAGGTTGCGATATTTTTCTACATTTCCTCTGACCTTCAATTTCCTAAGATTTTCATAATCTTGTCTTCTTCGAAAGCAATTGAAAAATAATATCCAGCCTTTCGCCAGCATTTTAACATTTTAACTGAAGCTTTTCAAACAGTTTGAAATCGTTTTCACATAAAATCAATAAATATCAGAAGATCAGAGAAACCCCCCGAGAAATATCTCGCATTCGATGCAGCTAGAGCTTCTCTTGGTTTCGAGTCCAAGTTTTTTTAAAATTTCCACCCCGTGGAAGTTTTTGCTTCTATATCTTAAATCTCCAGTCTCCATTCTCTGGGGGAATGAAAGATGGACTGATTATGGATTATAGAAAGTAGATTCTGTACACATTTCTTTTCTAGTTTTCTCTTTTATAGACTCAGAGAATTAAGTTCAAAGTCGGAGGAATACTAGACGAGAAATCCCTGGGAGGTGGCGGACATTTGAGCTCGCAAGGCGGTCACGCTGTTCATTATTTTTTTCTGGTGACCGACAAGAGTAATGCCCAGGGCGGTTAATTCCTGGACAGTGACTCGGGCAGCGGCTTCGAGGGTTGTGACTCCCGCCCTTTCGAAACTTTCTGCATACCGAGACATCTTTATTGAGGCCAACCATTCGCTGACGGACGTCAATTGTGTCAGGTCCACTGCGTCCGGCGCCAGTGGATTTGTTCCCCTGTGGATTTAAATTCAATGTTAATTAATTGTACTTTGAATCCAGGTGGATCTAAAGTAAAGGTTTGGGAAAAGAAGATTACAGGGGTAATCAAAACGGGGTCTAAAGAAGTTTCGCCTAGATTTTGATTTCATTCAAACACGTCTTCCTATTTTATTTGATCTCTCTAGGGAAGACAAATTTGACCTGGGAATCTAACAATCCGAGAACTGAAAATTTACTCTTATCGGGGACATTCTATCTCTTCTGGAAAAAGGATCGATTACGTTTTATGCTCTCAGAGAATAAAAAAACCTTGACCAAGTTTCCACAATCCTTCCATCTCTTTAGTTAAAATAACGATTTACTGAAGGCCAATCAATTCCGATTCCTGATTAATCACTCTGAGTTTCTAACGATAGGTTGAGAGTGTCAGGTTCGAAGATTAAGTGCAAATTATTCATTCTTGAAAATCTCATTTGTTCAGAAATCTCAGCTCAGAATTGTTTGCACTTTATCAAGTCTTGGTATAAAACGTAATCGTAACTTCAGAAACTTTATGTACAATAGGATAAATTCTTGTGCCTCGCAATCTCGATGGATGTGAATTTCTAGGGAACAATTCACTCGTCTATTTCTAGAGGTTTAGAGAAGGGTATAAAAGGGTTTTAGTAATTATTTAATTAATTAAGTCCTTGGTAGTAAAATTGATTCTTACCTTCAAAATTTCTTTATTCGACAAACATTCTTTTAAACTCTTATTTTTCAGATTCAAGTTGAAAGTCACTTTAATATTTAAAAATTTGAAACTAATTAGTAAAAATAATTGCTACTACATCAAGGGAATGTGAAAAATGATCAATAGTAGCATTAAATTCGATTTATTGGACATATTTTCAGAAAGCAACAGATTCGTATTAAAATTAAATCAAGAATCTTAATCTAAATCGATATCTAGATCAAGATTCATAATATACACATATTTTATACGTATATATAGATATATAATTATATATAGATATATAATATATATAATTACTTCTTTTTTTATAATAATTTATATACAGAAACACACTCAGTGCAAAAGGATTTTTAAACAAAGGCGTGCGAGCAAATTTCACACGTTTTTATCTGATTTTCATGCTTTCTTACAATCGTTTTTTTTTAAATGGATAACTAACTAGTATTTTACAATCTGTTGGCTCGCCCGCCTTCAAAAAGACAAAACACGCATATTTACAATATAGGGTCAGAGAAGAAATTTATGCCCTAATCAGATTTTTTAATTTAATTAAGTAGGTAAATTTTCTAACTTCAAAATTTGAATTCGTCATTTTACTTAACAAATATTATAATTACATATTCTTGATTTTTGATGCTAAAACTTGGATGCAACATCCTTGTAAAAGAAGTGTAAAACGCTCTAGATAAAAATTAATTTAATAACGAAAAAAATTTTCATGTCTAATTTTCTCTCGAAAATCAATTTAAGACACAAATCTCCACTCAGATAAGATCACCGCATGGATATGTATTAATAAAGAATAACTTTGTAAAGTTTAAATTAGTGGCAGTGCGACCTGTGTCATGTTAGCTAATTAATTTTAGTATAGTCTCTATAATAATATTAATAAATGGACGTACACATAGTATAGTAATAAATACGAGTATTACCGTCATTATTTACATATGGATGGATACGGTGCATATGAAGCAAGCAGTGCGATACGAACTAAAAGGGTACAAGCAGGGCAAAAACACTGACTACTTCGGGGAATATTCGACATTCTCAGAAAAAAGAGAACCCCTTTAAAAAAATAAAAAGAAAACCTATTTCTATACTAAAACAATATTAAAATCCCTTAAGTATAGTTCCACCTTCATTTCAGATCCCAATTTCCACCAGAGAGGCGTATTTTTTAATTGGTGACAGCGGTGGGATTTTTCTAATTTACTAATTTTCTTCCCTCTCCCACAATTTTGCCACTTTTAAGGTTCTCTTTTTTCCTCGATTTCCGGCAGAAGCCGTTCTACATTTTTACCTTTTCCTCAAATGCACGTTGGAAGCCGACGTAGCGGGTGGGGGTGGGGGTGGGGCACCCCTTTCCCTGATTCTGACAATTGTTAGCATTTTGTTAGTGCATGGAGGCGACACCAGCGCGTGTGATACTACCTCGTGTTTTTTTCTCTCTCTCATGCTCTCTCTCTCTCGCATTCTCTCTTCACTCGCTCTTTCATTTTTTCCTCACGTTTTCTCTCCTTGTTCATGTTTTTGTTGATGTATGTATGGATTTGGACTCTTGAGTGAAAATGTTCAGCGTGAAAAGGTCTTACGACTCGAAACTAAAAGAAAATCTTGAAAGGGATTGAAAAAAATGGCGAAATATTTGGAAGGCAATTTTCGAAATATTTCTTTTTCAATATTATTTAAGTGGACAAATTCGTAAAACGTTTTCCCATATTGGTTTCGTTATCTCGACTCTCACTGCTCTCGCACTCGTTTCTCTTTCTCGATCTCCCTCAGTCTACTATTACGTATATTTATATTTTAAAATTTTTAATTATTACGCGAGATATTAATATGCGATTATCGATACTCGGCATCGCGAACATTTTGAAATCTCTCGAGTATAAAAATACTATTCTAACCAGTAGAAGGTCGCGTTCTTCGTAGATAAGTCTTTTAATCAAAGGACCCGTATTTCCACCTCCTAGTAAACTTTCCAATCGCTTTGCGATTAAAGGCGTTTGATTCAAGTTCTAATCTCGAAATTCGATTTCTTCATTTTTCCCAAGGAAAATTATAATTAGATATTTTCACTCTGTAGGCACATTTCTTTTCAAAATAGAAGTGTGGCTATAGAGCGAAACAATATTTAATTTGAGTACTTTTTGCTTCAAATGAAGAATTCAAAATCTAACTTTGATACAAGACCCTTAAAATAATGGAAAAATAAACTGAAGAAGATGGAAATAGAGCGATTAAACCTCTTTCGTCAATAAATATTATATTAAATACTATCCTATTTATGTCGCGTTTTAAGACTAACACCATGAATGACGATATGAATAATTGAAGTAATGAATAATTGAATTATTGAATAACAATAGAAAATTCTGAAAGACTATATGCACGCCAATCACGTGAATATTCTAAAATCTCCGGGCTATTCTAAATTCCTATTCGTTGGTTGGATTCGTCCTCTATTTTCATTTTTTTTTTCACTACACAGGTATCTAATAATTAATCTTTTTTTTTAAACGATCTACATATCTTTTAACATACATCTTTCGTTTCTCTCTCTCTCGAGCTACTATATTTATTATTCTTTTATTTAGAAACTCTACGCTTTCGATTATCGTATCAATCCTCCCAATGGATTCATAACTAAAAAGGAGAAACTGGAAGGATTACGAGTGACTAAAAATAAATCACGGGTTATTTACAGCGGTTCCTAGTTTTTTGATATTTACCCTTTCCGTTGAAAGAAAGTTTCGGAACTCGAGGCGCGAATGAGAATTAGGAAAAAAGAGATTTGAAAACAAGAAGTTATAAGTTGAAAAGACTTTCATCAGTTCTGAATTAATTTCCCCTTTCGAAGTTACAATTGGAGGGAATCGTAGCAAATGTAACTCTAACTTAAGAATAGAACTAAACTAACCCGGTGGACGACTTGCTTCTTTGCACGAGTCTAGCTTTACAAAACTTAAACGCGACAGAGTATTCCCTAATTATAATTTATAATAATGAATAATCGTAAAAAATAAGAATGTAAAAATAATTACAGGACAAGTCTCTCGAGCCACCTTCGACCTGAGAAGGGCCGAATCATTTTTACAGGTCAATTTATTGATTTGTACATTATAATTTCTCGGATTGTCCAGGATGAGGGGAAGGTGGCTAGAGAGAATTTGGGAACTGGATCTTTACAAAGTGTCAAAATCGAGAGATCTGGTTTAAACACGATAGAAACTTACTGAACAGAATCCGCGACCATCTATCCTCAAATTCGAATTCGTGATTTTACTCAACAAATATTAAGGGTACCAACCAACCCAACCATGATCGCGTTTTTCTGCCTAGTTTTGTGTTCCGCCTTTCGTCACTAGGATTTTCAGTCAATGACATATTTCTATTGATCTTCAGACACTCTGTAATTGGCTATAATCCCTAGTGACAAAACGCCGAACGAATTTGGATCCAAGATCCTTAACGGTGTCGTCCCATGAAGCTTCCACCTAGTTTTTCTTGAGTCATTTTGTTACTAGATAGCTGATCCCACATGAGGCGACATCCTGAGAGGACCTGGCGACATTTTGAAACTTCAATATCTCCCTCTTTCCAAAAATTCGACCTTTCGCAGCTTTTGGCTCAAAAATCAGTCGATTTTGAGACTTTTAATCCAGACTTCGGCTGATATTAGCCAAAGTGAGTGAAGGGGACCCAATTGGGATAAGTGAGAGGTGGTTGATGTGGGAGTGCGTGTGTGGCCGAGTGGGTGTGATAGTGTAGAGTTCGTCCGGCTCCTGCTGGCATTACTGGAACGGCAATCGCTGATTGGGCCTGATGGCCCACTACCTCTACGAACTGGCTTGAACCTGAGCCTGGAATGGCCACCTGTGCAGCCTGGGCAGCCGCGCTGTGACTTGTCACATAGTATGGATTATGTGCAGGCGGCCTCACACTGTTGTTGTTGTAGTTGTCGATGTAGATGTGGTAGTCGAGTTGAGTTGTTCGTAGTCGGGTACCAAAGACACCACAAAACCAAAACCACAAAGAATTAGCCCAGAAAAAAGAAGGAAGAAACTAAACCAAGGATTCGGAACGGGAACTTTGCGGGAACTCTACAAGTCTTTCGGAAGGAGTTCCAAACTGGAACTCCCTGTGGGTTAAAAGGAATTCGAGGATATTTAGATTTAAATAATAAAGCATTAAAAGCAACAAAGCTTTCTGAAAGCCACCGCAGTACGACACGTAGCCCTTATCTATTTAAAAAAAAAACCACGAAAAAAAAAATGCGTAGACTTTCGTCCATAAATTAATTTTGCTCCCAGCTGTTAGCGAAAGGCTCCCGATGGAATTTTGAGGAGTGAAATAAAAGAATGTTAGAGAAATAAAAAAAAAAGAGGAAGACAAAAATCAAAAAGAGGTAGAGTCCAGTTTGACACGTTTCCAGTAATGCCAATCAGGTTTTTTTTTGAGGGCACTCCGAGCGTATCCGTCTTTGGCCCTTTGTAGAAGATTGGTGAAGACTTTTGTGGATCGAGACTTATGCGTGTACAATTAGATGAATTAACACAACATCGAAGCTCAGTATAGCAGAAACAGAGAACATAGAGCGTGTGAGCTTTGTTTAGCGAGACACGGAAACTTTAGCTGTCGAGAAAATTAATTTATGGACACGATATGTGAAACTCGCGAGGCATGCGGCATGATTTATGCTAAAAGATGATGCAAAGACTCAGCAGAAAATTATCAAGAATATAACATTGAATTTAGTTTGAGATTTTAAATTTATTTCAATCATCTGCCGAGTCGCTCAAGTGATGATTAGGCTTGCACCGATCGTACTACGTTAGTCAAGTTCCCTAATCCTTAATCTCCATTTAGTTTCTTGTTAATAAATTAAACTCTTACGGTCACGTAATCCTAACAGATATCTTAGTGACAATTCTGATAACGTTTTAAATTTAAATAGGTCTAAATGAGATGAGCAGAAACGATGTTTACCTGTTCTGGGCGATTTTCCTCAAGGTATCAGGACTGCGAATGAGTTTATCAAGCGTCTGAGTCAGGTTGGAAAACGTGGGTCGGTGGGTCCTCTCCTTCTGCCAGCAGTCCAGCATCAGCTGGTAAATTGCTTCGGGGCAGTCCATCGGAGCCGGGAGCCTGTATCCCTTCTCGATGGACTTTATCACATCCTGGTTCGACCAGTTCCAGTACGGCCGCTCGCCGTACGACATCACCTCCCAACAGACGATTCCCATGCTCCAGACGTCAGAGGCGCTCGTGAATTTTCGGAACGCTATCGCCTCTGGTGCCGTCCATCGCACTGGGATCTTACCTCCCTGCAAACGACAAATTTATAAACATCTTTTTCTTTCAAATTAAACAAAAAATGTTTAACCACCTTCAACTCAGGCTTTTTAGGGTCCGGAAGCTGCCAGACTCCGGAGACTTACCCTGGTAGTGTATGCTCCTTCCGTCGCGCTCTCGATCTCGCGACTGAGGCCGAAATCTGCGATTTTGCAGACGAGGGCGGCGTTGACGAGGACGTTCCTTGCCGCGAGATCCCGATGAACGTAGTTCATCTCTGCGAGGTACTGCATGCCGCTCGCGATGCCGCGCAGCATCCCAACGAGCTGGAGCACCTGGAACTTGCCGTCGTTGGCCCGCAGGAAGGTGTCCAAACTTCCGTTCTCCATGAACTCGGTTATGATCATCACTGGGTTACTTTTGGTCACCACACCCTGGAGGAATATCACGTTCGGGTGTTCAAACTGACCCATTATCGACGCCTCAGTCAGGAAGTCGTTCCGAGCCTTGTCGGCCGATCCTGGCTTCAGGGTCTTAATCGCCACATCGATCTCTGATCGGCCGTCTGGAGGCAGTTTTAACTTTCCCCTACACACGTCTCCGAATTCTCCTCCACCTGAAAGAAAAAGTTTTTTTATTTAGATTCGATCTCGAGAGACTTTCGAAGCTATTGGTAACAGTTCAAGGCGCCATTTGATGTCGAAAAATGTCATTATCGTCGCCAGGTGTTCCCACTTAAGAAGAGATTAACTGAAAAGGAGAAAAGGTTCTTGCCTATAATTGCTTCTATCGTGATGTATCCGGCGTCGATTTCCCTCGCGAATTCCCGAACCGCCTGATTGGGATCTTCATAAGTATGAGGATCGACGTAGCTCCTGGAACTGGCGCCACCTGTGCCTCCAGCACCCGTACCAGTAACTCCCACTGCAGGAGTGAAGAGTGGCGTGGTCACTGTAACGTCACGAAAACAAAGTTCATTATATTTACACCGGGGCCGACCTGGTGAATATTTGACGGAAATTTATCGTCGCTCTTTTTTTTTTACTCCTAAGCATTCTCTCACTTAATTTTCCGACTTGCCAAAAGATCCCAACCAAACCAAAAACACCCACAAGATTCCAAATCTCTCGACAATTGATCCTTTCTCGGAGATTTTTCTTGAAGAATTTTGAATTTCTTTTCAATACCAAGATTAGACTGAGGAGTCAATTTTTAAGCCGCCAAAGATTCGAGTACAGCCAAGTTTCATGCCAACTTATCTTAGGTTCGAGATAAATGTTAGTACGAACGCAATTCAGTCCAGCTTGAAAAGTTGGACTCATTGGAACGAATCGATTTCAGTCTAAGGTTGCAGAATATCCAGATAAGTTCTGCAATTCTGCAATTTTGAAGTGCTGAATCTGATTTTGCAAGAAGAGTTTTAATTTATTTTGTCATTAAATTTGTCAGACTGAAACCAATCGATTTTTCGCACTCGTCTTGTTTTGAAAGAGGAAGGCTTTCCTTTTTCAAAAGAGACTTGTGCGATTCAAGATTTTTTTATTTGTAGTTGAAAAAGAGAAGAACATCGAACGTGTGTCGACCTGGTCGATTTATTTTGATGATTTATTATTTTTTAGAGAAGAATCAAATGTGCAAGGATCATGCTTCGTTCAATAGAGTCTAGGCTAACGAAAAAGAAAGCTGGTGACGTACAGGCTGAAGCGAATAAAGCTTTGAAATTTTCTCTAGATTTTAAAGTGTCGCTTGTTTGAAAATTAATTTTTCAGAATCCAAAAGCATGCAAATTTGAAAGCGTCAAAATTATTATTTAACAAATTATTTTTTTTAAATGGTCGACACTCTGAATTTAGGAAAAAAGTCACTTTCCCAAGCGCAAAGAAAAAAACTTACACGGCGATTTGTTCTTGTTGGTATGGGTTGTCACAATCGGTGAACTGTCCATTTTGCAGTGCACTGTGAACAACACAACAACCAACAAACTGATTGACAAACAGCAACAAAAACGAACTTAAGAGGAACGGGAAATGGAAGAAAATTTAAAAAAAAAATGATTGAAATAAAATTCTAAAAGTGTTTATTCGAGGAAACAAGCCCGTACGTAAAAAAAACAGAACGATAATAGAGAGATGAAGAAAGAGAGTTCATGCACAATAATTCAAAGAAAACACAACTATGCAGGCAAAATAGACGCCCGCATAAGCACACAGAAGCGAATTAAATTAGGCAATTTTGAAATGTAATTTGGACAATTAATTCACGTTTTCATTATTTCTGAAAGCGGTTTTAATTAAAAAGCGTCTCGAGTTGAAAGTCAAAAAGCTATAACTCGATTTTGAAAGCCTTCAAATTTCAATTTCAACATGTCTGGAATTCAAAGTTTTCAAAAATTAGAGTGAAAGCGTCAAATATGAAAAGCGCTTATATTTAAAAGCTTAATTAATGGGATGATAAAATATGGGAAATATTTAAAGGATAAGGAGGCTGAGTTAAATTTTAGTTAAAGTTGAGTGCTAATGGGATTTTTTAAATTAAGGTAGTTTGGCGATAATAAGTAGCAACTGTAATTTAAAAATCCATTGCTATTCAACTTAAACCTAAAATGGATTCAGCCACGCCTGGAATTCAATGTTCTCGTTTTACTCAACAAATATTATAATTAGACACTTATTTGTTAAGTAAGATGGAGAAATCGAATCTAGAGGTTGGAAGTTGGATTCAAGACCCATAAAGAAACCATTGATTAATAATTGAGTGAATAAGTAATTAATTAAACTTCGTGTGCCTATACTTGCGTTTGCAAACGACTACTAACTAAATCTATTTCATTCTCAGGGGTGCAGTGACAATCTACAAAAAAAACTGAGACCCTAAAAAACTTGGTGTGGATAGACTTACTGTAGGTCACAACTAGTCCTGTAGTAGCAGGCGATTGTGTACATTGTTTCATAGGTTTCATAGGTTTTTTCATGGAGGCAGGTTCGAGAGTTTAGGGGAATCGCACATGAAAAGAAAGAATCGAAAGAATTTCGTTAGACAAATAGCAGTCAAGCTACGGGCCAAAACATTGTCGAAATACCTAGTAATCAACTATAATTATTATAATCTCATCTCTTCAAATCTTCAGTTTAAAATAATTATTTTTCATTTCTTTAAATCTTCATTTGGATCTCTTTTCTTTTTATCTAGATTAGTTTTCATCTAAAGGGTTTACTCGACAACAATGTGAGAAAATCATCATAGATTTACATACGAGGGCGTGAGACACTTGCTAGGGCTAAAGGGGTGGTTCCAATATTAGTCACAAGACACGAGGGCGTAGTGAGACAACTATAGAGCGATAAGGGGTTGTGAATATATCTTCTAAAGAGAAAGAGGTGAAGTTATTTTTATCAGCTCGCCGCCTTTACGTACCTTCGCCGTTTCTGTATTCCAGGGTATCGCAGTCGCTTGGTTGCTTCTTGTTGCATTCGTCAGAGGCTCTGCTGCACCGAAATTGCATTATATCAGTGAAAATTATATGAGAAAATAGCTTAAACTAGTTTTCATTCAAATACTTCAATAGTCCTTTTCATTTAAAAGTGCTCGACACAATTTATATCGTCAAAAAAAGAATGGAATTTGGTATTTGTTGGCAAAGTCCTTGAGGCTTTTGATTACGATCTGGTTTTGAAAAAACCCTGACTCTAAATTAAATATTTATTGTTTATTACAAAATATATTTTTGCTTCGAATATTTACAACTATAATTGCTGGAGTCTCTTGCATTATCTTTCTTTAATGAAAAGGTCTATAACGAAGTGAAGTGTTCCTGGAATATGAAGACGTCGATTAAAGAACGTATATTACCTCCTGAGAAATAGAACCGTCATGATGATGATGATGACGAGCAGAACGACGACAGCGACAATTGCTCCGGCGATTATTCGAACCTGCATGTTGTCCTCGTCTCCAACGTAATCTAGAAAAGCAATTCGTCCTTAAAAATATTCCAAGTATTAAAAACATTGAAGATATTGAAAAGATATTTATATGAAGTGATCCTCGCTAAAGTTACCTAGTCCCATAGCATGGGGTGTCTTTTTGTAGACGACCGGCGTGTACTCGCCCCAGCCTCTTGTCGTTTTCGCTCTGACTTGAAGAGCATATTCCGTTCCGGGTTTGAGTCCTTTGATGGTGGCGTAGAGATCGGAAGTTTGGATCACAGATGCGTTTGAAGCGTCGCTCGAGTGCGGATAACATCTCACTAAAAAGAGAGGCTCTTTGGAGACAAATCGAAACGTCTCTGTTAATTCCACTACTCTTTGGATAGGGGTTTATACATAATGAAAGTCAAGTGAGAAAGAACAAGACAATTAAGAAGGATAGGATAAAAGATAAAAGAGTCCTTGAAATCGGAAAGAATGAGAGGAAATCTTTACCTTCGTATCTTTCTACAAGGTCGCTGTCTCCAGCGATATCAGCGACAGGCGCGTCCCAACTAATACTAAGTTCAGTACTTTTGACGCTCGTGATCCTGACGTTGCTCACCAGGTTCGGAACACTCGCCTCCGTCGTGACTGTGATGTCGACGTACTCGCTTGTTCCAGCCAGAGGCGAAACTCCATTTTCTGCGAAAACCTGGAAGCGATAGGTCGTCACAGCATTGAGGTCCGTTATCGTGATCTTCGTATCGTTGAAGGTATCCTGCAAGAATAAAAACACACATTGCCAATAGAGTTAAAAATACAAGATTACAAACACAAGATTTTTCTCATTTAAATTTCTCATTTTACCTATTTAAAGCCTCTCATTACCTTATTCGTGGGAATGTACTTGACTCCCGTGCTGCATGAATCGCAAACTACTCTGTAAGTTGTGTCCTGTCTGCCACCTAAAACGTGAGGGGCATTCCAGGACAGAATCACAGTCGACTGATCAACAAAGTTAACTGTCAGGTTCTGTGGCGCCGATGGAGGTTCTGTAAAGCGAAATTAGCATATAAAAAATGTAACCCAATAAAGCAGACGTTCAACTCTTGATCTATTGTACAAAACAAATACTTACGAGTACAGGGCATTTTCTTGGGATCCTTTGGCGCCCTAAAGTAGCCCACATCACATCTGCATTCCGTGAAAGAATAATCAGGCGCCTTGCTGTGAGCTGGACAAGGTTCGCACTGATGAGATCCAGCCTCGTGCTTGAACTTGCCGATAGGGCACTCGTTGCACTTCTGCTTATCAGCATCAGCCTGATAACCAGGTTTACAGTGGCATCCACCAGCCGGAAGATACCATTTTCCATCTCCCTTGCAGAGGAAAGTGGGCTGCTCGATTTTCATGGCATTATGTACGCAGACTCCTTTAGCTTGTTCAATCAACGCTACTTCCCTGCCTGTTGGCGTTTTTGGGAAGTGTGCAAAATTCACAGAAACTTCAGGACAACTGATATAGTAGACTTTAATCGCGAGGATCGAAATGCAAGCTCCTTGATCCCTGAAGGCGAAGTAGACGCCCTTTTTGGTCACTGGGATTGATTTAACCTCTGTGTTAATTATCACCTCTGTGTTAGTGTTAAACCTCCCATCTCCGGCCGCAATTCGACCTGCAATAAAAAAAAAAATAAAATTTGTTGAAATTTAACATTCGCTTGAATCAGGCTTTTTTAAAGTCGTAGAAACTTTCTGCGCAGCTTTAAGAGTCAAGGCAGTAGATTCCTTTGGCATTTACGCATGCGCAGTAGATCCCAGTGCCATGTATAGATGCGCAGAAGATCCCTGTGGTACATATGGCTGCGCAGTAAGGTTTTACAGCATTTTGATGAAGTTTCCATTGAGAAAAGACGTAGAAATACTATTTTAACGAAGGAGTAAAACGGTGAGATGAAAAATAGTTACCAATAAGTTTGTAGCTGTCAGGTTCCCATGGTGGTGGTTCCTTGGTGGCAGCATCAAACTCGTAATAAAGAAGACTGAACGTTTCCTTGCAGCTTAGAGCATTTCCTGGGAAAAGGGAGCAATCTCTGGTTGTGAATTTAATTTCGATATACATCCTGTTTGCTGGTCCCCTCTCGATAAATGGCGTCCATAGCCAATTGTTGACGTTGTTGTAGGCAACGTCGCACACCACGTAACTTCTCCAGTTGATTCCCTTGTCGAAGTTGGTGAACGACTCCTCCACCCACTGTAACCAAAGAAAAAGTTTCTCCCTTTATTCAAGTTCTCCATTGCGACTGGCTTACGAACTACCATGAAAAGTCATCGGAGAGTTTATCTTTCCTGAGGGAGAGGCTTTCGATACTCCTCTTCTGCTGGAGGATCTCGCCCCCAGGACTAAAGTCGACCGACTACAAAGAACAAAACCAACAGATTCCGTAACCGAGCGAACTCCCCTGATCGAACTTTCCAGACAAGAAAAAGTTTTGCGAGGTAAAAGAGCGGAATTAAAAATCCTTGAACAAAAAATCTCAATTATAAATAATACATCTGTATCTCAATTCCCCCTATTTGTGCGGCTCTTCCTTAATAATATTGTTCTTTTTTCCCTCTCTACATTTCTCTTCCGACTTTCAGCTTTTTATTTACTTTCAAGTTAAATATTCCATAAACGTGGAAGCAGTCATAAATTCCAAGTGAAGCTCGAACATTGTTCGAGCCTCAGGACTTAATGTCTGTTTGGTTGCGCCAATTCAATTTTTATTGTTCAACCGAGAAACAACGAGAACCCATTAAAGGAAATTCTGAGCTCTCGAGGTATCTCAGAAAATTTCTAAGTGCCGTTAAACGGCAGGAGTAATTGAATTTTGCCTTGCGACCGTGCATAGTCTTATATTCAAAGCACTAACATCCGCACACTTAAGCCTCCTGATGGCTTCAAACCAGTATCTTCATCTCCACTAAACTTCAGAAAAAAACATCTTCTGAAAATACATACATCCATTTTCCTTTCATATTATTAAAATTTAAAAAAAAAATGTTTAAAAATATATATTTTTTAATGCATTCTTTTTTTCGAGATTCGGGTCGAAGAGTAATTTTTCTCGAGTGTCTAAAGCAGTAAAAAAAAAAATTACCAACCCCGATGAAATTTTCTTGTAATAAAGTTCAAGTCG
Source organism: Synergus laeviventris (assembly GCA_032275145.1). Lineage (NCBI taxonomy): Eukaryota > Metazoa > Arthropoda > Insecta > Hymenoptera > Cynipidae > Synergus > Synergus laeviventris. Next base: position 2,891,031 of record JAUESI010000002.1, read on the forward strand.
TATTTCATGACGAGAAAGGCGGCGCTTGGCGTCGAGGCGACGAAATAAACCGCGTTTTATCGTCATCCCTAATAACCCCCCCGGGAATTTATTGCGCCCATCTTAAGCGAGTAACGCACCCGGCTGCCGGAAGAAATGTTGATTTTTTCTCTCTTTCCGTGATCTTTGGGATTTTCTTGGCACAAAGGTATTTGAATCTTCAAGTATTAGACTCTTAAAGAAAATGGCTGTACTTTGCTGACCAGGCTCAGATTTACCCAGACTCTAAACTTTAAAACTAGAGTCTAAAAGTTAATTTCAGGAATTTCAGTCACCGAAAATAGAAACTTTCACTCCAAAGTAGCTTACTATAATCACTGCACATGCGCAGAAGAGTTCAATTATCATTACGCATGCGCAGAAGCGTTCTACCATTACTACACATGCGCAATAAAGTTATATGGTGTTTAAAGTTGCGCAGTAGTGAAAAAATAATACCTAACCTCTTTCAAAAGATTTGTAAACCAATCTAAAATAATAAAATACACAATAAAATAGGATTATCATTTAATTAACTGACCTATATAAATTGATAAGTGTATTATACAGGAAATTGCGGTGACAGAATGATAGGGGAAAAGTTACAAATTATTTTTCATTCGAGAGATGAATAAGAGCGATAAAGGGCGAATGTGCCGATCTTAATTGGAAGTCGGAGAGACGATAAAGACATTTTGGGTGGGCCTATGAAGATTATGGGAAGTGTTATGGCTGATACATTAGTATAATTGAACCGCGCCTTGATTAGATAAGTTCCTGATAGACTCGAACCCAAGTTTTCGTCAGCCTTCGTACTTCCATCTACCCCTTCCCCCAACCCCTAAACCCTATAGCTATCACGCGCAAGTGGCAATAATAGATATGAACTGCCGTTAGAAATAAAGCCAATAAGCTCCGACGCCGAATGTACTCGGATGAAAACGCCCCCCCCCATACCCCCACCCACACGTACAATCCCTATTCTGTAATATTGCCACCATAATCGCAATTCCGATGGTGTTGCCCGATATTAAGGGTGGAAAAAACACGAAGCGAGGGTCGAATGGAGATGAATAAAAAAAAATAGACTAGGGACTTTATGAATTCGCGAAAAAAAGGAAATAGGGAATTTTGATCCTTTTTTATTATTATTATTTAGTTTTTTAATGAAGAGTTTTGTTTACTTATTAATGTTTCTATTGAATTAGTTGGCACGACTAATTATTGGGAAATTATTTATCTTTATTGGCTTGCAATACAGAAGGTAATATTTAGAGCGCAGTAAGGATTTTATTGACCAATGAAAATATCTCCTAATTGGTAGCTAAATGTTATAGTTTTTAAATCCGACGTTACGTTAGTGTTTTAGTGTTTCCTTACGTTCAGGATACATATCACGTAATTTACTCAACGTTAACTTTACAATTTATCGCTTCTCTGTTTACTCGAGACGCATAAAGTCTCTTAATTTGTTTAAAATTCAGAGCATACTGATACATTAATAAATAGTACAATAATAAAAAAATTTAATTTAATGAAAAAAATTGAGTATAGAAAGTGCTTTTTTTTCTGGGTTATTATTGACTGCTGAACTTACCAATTAAATTGGTTCATCATCCAATAAGTCGAGAGAAAACCAATTGGACCAATTGTTTTGATGGTGAACCGATTTATTGGTAGATAAACCAATTTTTAAAAATTTTGTACCGATTTATTCATAGCTAGACTAATTTGGTGGCTTTTGTACCAATTTTTTTAGTATTAAACCAACTGAATGTTTCATATGCCAATTTATCATTGTCTTCCGTACAATTGAATTGGTCCTTGTACCAATTTATTGACAGCAAAGGCAGTTTATTATGGGTTCATGTACTTATCAATTGGTAGTTCTACCAATTTATTAGTGTTGTACCAATTTATTAGTTTGCAAACCAGTTCGTTGGTTATTATACCATATTTTTAATTTTTCAACCAATTTATTATTAGCTTCTGTAATTACCAATTGGTTTTTGTACCAACTTATAGTTTGATGAACCGATTTATTGATATCTAAACCAATTTTTTGGATTTTTTTACTGATTTATTTTTGACTATACCAATTTATAATTTGGCTGTCAAACTAAAGAATGGGTTGTTGTTGTACCAATTTATTATTTATTGTATGGATTTCTTAGCTACTGTACCAATTTTTTGTTTATCGTTTCTCTGTTTACTAGAGACGCATAAAAGTTTCTAAATTTGTTTAAAACTCAGACTTATAAAATTATAATTTTTGGGTTTTGTATCAATAATAATAACCAAAAAATTATAAAATTTAGTCACTGTCGAATAGTAAAAAAAAAATTAATCGAATATAAAAAGTAATTTTTTTTCTGGGTTCTTATGGTGATATATTTGAAATATCTCGCGTGGGAAGTTTAAGGATATAACAGGATCGTATTTTCAACAAAGTATCGGGTGTTGGAACCTGACGATTCGTTTTTATTATCAAGAAAGAATCATAAAAAAAAAGGGGGGGCTAGAAGTTGCTTATGAAAATTTGTTACTTCACGAACCGTTTCTGCTCCTCTTTCCTCATTTAGCTGGTTTTTCAACTTCTTTATCACCCGTGTCTGATTACAATCCTGCATTTTTATCTCAAAAGTGGTAAATACTAAATACTAAGATACCAGTGTTCGAATATTTACTCTTAAATTTGGTTTCTTTCAGAAAAGAACACTTCCCATCATTTCATCATTAACGTCAAATTACCGAATTTATGTTAAAAAAAATCATCGCAACCACTATCTCGCAATTTTTTAAACTCAATCAACAAAAATTAGCCTCAGGAACAAAAAAAAAAAAATAACTAAATAATAAAAGAGCAGCATAGTAGCGTTTCGAGACCCAGGGTTCGAATCCAGGTAAAATTTTTTTTTTTCAGTTTTTTTTTCTTCCCAAGCCCGAATTGAATAAAAATAGATCAAAGTCTTGTAAAAAAATACAGATTTAAAGCTCTAAAAATACATATGATATAATATCATCCCTCTCTTATAATTTCTGACACCACACTCAACTAATTCCTATTCACCCCGGTTGATTAGCAGGTAGAAATCACTGTAACAATAAAGGGCTGTCAAACGAACCTCAAACTGAATGAGGATCCACCTATAATGAAGGGTGGTTGGGGTGGAGGGGGGGGGACGAATAAACGGCAACATAAAGTTTTTGATTGGCGCGTGCCACCCTCGATGTTCACCCATCCGATCGAGGGTTGTGAGGGTGTTCGACGGGGACATATGTACTCGCACGTAGAAAAGAATATGGGGTGGTATGGGGTGAAGGGGGGGGGGAGGAGATACGTGCTTCCCAATGCAATCACCCTTCCTGAAGAAAGATAGTCGAGGGGTGAGAAAAACAGGGTTGCCCAGAGGGTGAACTCAATATATATTAAGATCCTCAAACCCCCCAGTAGACTAAAAGTTCCTCCGACCACGGAACTCCCCCCCCCCCAACGCAACCCAACTATACCGCATCCTCATATAACCACCAAGAGTCTTCGTTGCCAATTTGCTGAGACGGAAAATCCCTTTTCGGGTCTGCTGATCTTTTTTGGAAGGGGAAAATGGAGGGTCAAGTTCTGGGCTGCGTAAGCACTAAGCACAAATGGAATTCCGAAGATTTTACGGATTTTTTTCGAGGTTTCACTAGATTACAGTGATATCAGGATGCCTTGAAGAATTTTAAGGAATTTTAAGTGATTTTTAGGAACTGGTGGAGGTTTTAAGAGATTTTGAGTGATTAAAGAAATTTTTTTAGAAATCTCAAAAGAATTTAGAAGAGGTTCAAGGATTTTAAAAGAATTCTAAATATTTTAGGAGATATCGAGGAATTTTTTAGGATTTCAGAAAATTTTGAGGTACTGAGAAATTTGAAGATTTGAAGATTTTAAGGATTTTGGAATTTCACAAGAATTCGAAATGATTTAAGAGTTTCGAGATTTTTGAGGGATTTTAAAAGAATTTCAACATTTTAAGAAATTTACAGAAATTTTAAGTTATTTTAGGGAATTTTTAAAGAATTTAAAATGATTTTTAAGATTGTCTAGGGAATTTGAAAGATTTTCAAAAATTAAATGATTGTCAAGAGATTTTAAGGAATTTTTCTAAGAATTTCAAATAAATTCAAATATTTTTAAATGTTTCAAGAAATTTAAAAAAGTTTACAGATTTTAGGGATTTTCGAGAGATTATAAGAAATTTCGAGAATTTTTTAAGGAATTTCAAAAGAATTCAAAAGAGTTTCAAGATTTTCAAAGGATTTTAAAAGAATTTCAAACATTTAAAGAAATTTACAGAGATTTTAAGTGATTTTAGGGAATTTATTAAGAATTTTAAAAGATTTTTAAGATTGTGTGTGTGTCAAAGGATTTTAAAAGATTTCCAAAAATTAAACTATTTTCAAGAGATTTTAAGGAATTTTTCTAAAAATCTCGAATATATTCAGTTATTTTAAGAATTTTCAAGAAATTTAAAAAAGTTTACAGATTTTTAAAGAATTTAAAAAGAATTCCACAGATTTTAAGGATTTTCGAGAGATTATAAGAGATTTCGAGAATTTTTTAAGGAATTTCAAAAGAATTTAAAAGAGGTTCAGGGTTTTTGAATGATTTTAATAATTCAAAAAAGGTTTAAGATATTCAATTGATTTAAAAAGAATTTCAAATATTTTAAGAGATATCGAGGAATTTTTTAGGATTTCAAAAAATCTTAAGTACTTTCAGGAATTTCAAGATTTTAAGGATTTTCGAATATCACAATATTTCAAAATAATTAAAAAAAGTTTCAAGATTTTTAAAGGATTTTAAAAGAATTTCAAACATTCTAAGAAATTTACATAGATTTTAACTGATTTTAAGGAATTTCATGAGATTGTAAGAGATATCAAGGAACTTTTTAGGATTAAAAAAAAATTCCAATGGTTTTAAGAATCATCAAGAGATTTCAGAAGTTTCCAAGATATTGCGACATTTTAAAGGATCTCGAGAAATTTCAGGGAATTTTTTAAGAATTTAAAAAAAAAAACTTTTTATGAGGTTGTAAGGAATTTTTATAATCATTTTCAAAGGATTTAAAAAGAATTCCACAGATTTTAACGATTTTCGAGAGATTTTAAGAGATATCAAGAATGTTTTGAGGAATTTCAAAAGAATCTCAAGATTTTCAGAAACTTTTCAGAAACCTCATAATAATTCCAAATATTTTAACGATTTTGAAGAGATTTAAAGAAATTACAAGTAAATTTATTCAGGAATGTTAATTTCCCAAATTCTTTAAATCTCCAAAAAGTCTTTAAAAATTGATTCAAATCTATTAAAATATTTTAAAATCTCTTCAATTCTTCGAAAATCACTGATAAAAAAAAACCTAAAAATTTGGTATATTTCTCTTAAATATTTCAA
>JAUESI010000002.1:2997458-3020845 GCA_032275145.1 Synergus laeviventris
GAAAGAATTAATCCGAAATTTCAATGCGAATGTATCCTATTTTTCGGAATCATTGACATTGATTCGTATAGATCAGATTATAAACTCTTCTATCCGAATGAATTAGAATTTATTCGCGTTTTTTCTGATTGAGACGGATTGAAAGAATTAATACGAATGAATCCGCTTAATACGAATTTATCCTATTTTTCGGAATCAGTCGGATTGATTCGGACAGACCAGATTATTGAATAACCGGATTATAAACACTTCTATCCCAATTAATTCGAATTGATCCGAATTTTTAAAAATAATTAGAATTGATTCAGTTAGACCGGATTTATTCGGATTGAAAGTCCGGATTAATTCTGATTAATTCGGATTACAAGTTCGGTTTGATTTTTAATGGGCCTCGAATATTGATTCCGATTGAAAACTTCCTTCGGATTAGATCGTAATGAAACTGTTTGGTTTCGAGAGCTCCTCATATGTTCAATCTTTGCAATGAAACATCTGAAGTAATTCTTGGGCGGTGGCAAAAATGTTTGATCGAGGTCGATATCCAACCAATTTCGTTTTTCGCTGGACACTTTCACGATCGTTGACCAAGCATGGCCGGTGGTTTCCGCCCGATCGATTTTACGTTGTTTGCGTTCGATTCGCAATCCGGATTCCGGCACGGCGTTGGCGGAGCAGCGACTCGCTCTTCTCTCATTCTCTCTTCTCTTTTCTTCTCTATCCTTGGATGGAAGGTCCAAGTGATTGATTTTTTTCGCTACGGCGTCTGGATCGTATTCGATTGCAGGTGAACGCGTGACGAACTGGGCCCTCTCGCTTCTCGGAAATCCACCAGTCATCCCGTTGAATTCCATCAAATTTAACACCGATGCGATTAAACAACGAGCTTTTTTCTCGCCGCCCGAACCATCTTTCGCTCTTTCGCTCCGCGCCGGAAGTGGAAAAAGGATGGGATCGTCGATGCGTTTCACGTAAGAGAGAATGAGCAAAAAAAAGGATAGTTTACATCTGGACAATAGGCATTTTGTCACCTGTGTCGTAATCTTTTTCTTGTGGACTTCCGATTACATCAGTCGTGTTGAATTAAATATAAATGCAGCCAGACGCCAGACGCCAGACGACTGTTCTAACAGCGGATTATCGCTTTTGTTACATCGTAATTTTATTCATTTCTTTGCAACGCCTAGATAGGGCCAACTATTTTAATTAGCCCTCAAAGACCTGATATCTCTAAAACCATCTGTGATCAATTAAACATCAACAAAAAATCACTTCAATTACTGTAATCACCTGCAATCACTTGCAATCATATTAAAAGTGAGGTACAGATAAATGAAGCAATTTTAGAGAGATCTTAGGTGATTGCAGTGGTTCAAGCGATTTCAGGTAAATTGAGTGATTTCCGAGTGATTGAAGTGATTTCAAAGTGACTCCAGCGTTTTATCATGTGACAATAGTGATTTCAAGTGAAATTAGTGGTTTAACATTATTTCCGAATATCTGTAGCTGAGAACAGTGGTTTCAGTGTGATTTTAAGTGATTGCAGTGATTTCAAATGATTTCCAAGTGATTTCAGTGTGATTTTAGGTGATCCTAATAACTTTTGTTTAGTATGACTTCAGTCAGTGATTTCAAAGTGATTCGTGAGTAATTGTAGGTGTCTACAGTGATTTCAAAAGATTTTCAAGTGATTTCGATGTGATTTTCAATTATTACAGTGACTTTAGAATCTTCAGTGATTTCACATCCGTTTTCTAGTGATTTTAGGTGATTGCAGTGATTTCAGTGTGATTTTAGGTTTATCGAGTGAGTTTAGTTTTATCGATTTCCGAGATTACAATCTGATTTTCAGTAATTGTAATGACTTTAGGATACCTAGTTACTTCCGAGTGATTTTTTGTGATTTTAGGTGATTGCAGTGATTTCGTCTGAATTAAATGATTTTAAATGATTCCCGTATCTGAGTTCAGAATTATTAGCGAGTTATTTTAAATGATTTCAGATCAATGAGGAGATTTCCCAGTGATTTTATGAGATTACAGTGTGATTTCAAGTGATTGCAGTGATTTCAAGAAAATTAAGTAAATAAAAGTGATTTACATGTAATATTACGTGATTACAGTGATTTCAGTATGATTTCAGGTGATTTTAAGCGATTCCCGGAAGACTTCAATCTGATTTTCATTTTAAAGTGATTTTCTACTGATTTAAAGTGATTACAGTATTTTGTCCGAATTAAGTGATTTCAAATGATTCCCGCACTTGACTTCAGAGTGATTAACGAGTTATTCTAAATGATTTCAGATTAATGGGTAGATTTTCCAGTGATTTCAGTGTGATTTCAAGTGATTGCAGTGATTTCAATAAAACTAAACGATTGAAAATTATTTCCATGTGATAGTAAGTGATTGCTGTCATTTTAAATAAGTATTGAATTAATCCAGATGATTACATTGATTTCAGTGTGATGTTAGGTGATTTCAAGCGATTTCCGAGATTTCAATCTGATTTTCAGTAATTATAATGCCTTCAGGATACCTAGTTACTTCACAGTAATTTTCTAGTGATTTCAGGTGATTGCAGTGATTTCGTCTGAATTAAATGATTTTAAATGATTCCCGTATCTGATTTCAGAAGTATTAGCGAGTTATTCTAAATGATTTCAAATCAATGAGGAGATTTCCTAGTGATTTCATGTGATTACAGTGTGATTTCAAGTGATTGCAGTGATTTCAAGATAAACAATTGAAAAATATTTCCATGTGATAGTAAGTGATTACTGTAATTTAAAATAAGTATTGAATTAATCCAGATGATTACATTGATTTCAGTGTGATTTTAGGTGATTTCAAGCGATTTCCGAGATTTCGATCTGATTTTCAGTAATTGTAATGACTTCAGGATACCTAGCTATTTCAGAGTGATTTTAGGTGATTGCAGTGATTTTGTCTGAATTAAATGATTTAAAATGATTCCCGTATCTGATTTCAGAATTATTAGCGAGTTATTTTAAATAATTTCAGATGAATGTAATGATTGAAAATTATTTGCCAGTGATTTCAAGAAAATTAAGTCAAGAAAAGTGATTTACATGTAATATTAGGTGATTACAGTGATTACAGTGATTTTAAGCGATTCCCGGAAGATTTCAATCTGATTTTCATTTTAAAGTGATTTTCTACTGATTTTAAGTGATTGCAATATTTCGTCTGAATTAAGTGATTTCAAATGATTTCCGCATCTGATTTCAGGTGAATGTAGTGATTTCCCAGTGATTTCGAGAAAATTAACTAATTAAAAATTATGTCCGTGTGATGTAATTGAGCTTGATTGCATCTAATTGAACGTGATTGAATTCTAAATCCAAATGACTCCAATAACATTTATATACGCCGATTGCAAGATGGATATCCCCCTGCTTTAAAGTAAAAATAATCTTGAATCTCGAAAGAATCGAGGCTCCTAATGATCTCTCGACAAATTCTCGACCCGGGATGAGTTATTAGACCATCGAAAATGAAAACTGAATAACCTAGAGGACCCAGAGTATCAGAGACGAAGGGAGTAGCTGTCAAGAATTCAGAAGGGGGATTCGAAAAACAAACTCGTTAAAAGCGGACGAGAAGTCATAAAAATGGGATGTGCAGGTATATACTAACGATCCACAAGTTCGTGTCGAGGTTGATCCTAATCTAGCTATGCGAGATGAAACTCTGACTCTGACTCTACAGGTCCAGACGACTTGACTCAGTGGTGGTAGTAGAATTTCAAATGAGAGAAAAAAGGCGATTGAGGAAGAAGAAAAAAAATGAAGAAAAACAAATAAAAACGAAAAAGAAAGGACGCAAAGAAAAAATATGAACGCGTTGCTAAATTGCCGTAGGACGAGTTTTGCGGGATCAAGCAAGACGGTATATGGGCATTATAAATGCAAAACGAAGCTGCCTTCGCGATTCCTTATAGTTAAACCGACTTTTGGAAAATAATTCGAGTACTCGTCATAAATTCCTTGTCGTTCTGGCTCTTGGATGAGACGAGATCCTTCGATTTTTGGAAACAGGAGATGAGAGCAGACGATTTTCTCATGAATCTTCAAACTTATGATGATAATTAAAAAACCAAGAGTTCCTCCTTTTATTTTAACTCTGACAGCAGAGGAAAATAAGAGAAAGACAAGAAAGCAGTCGAAAGTGATATTCGGCTGGGATCCTTAATTTATTTAGGAAAGATTTCAATAGATTACTTATTGGGGATTGTAATTCACTTTTGTCCAAAACTATAAAATTAAAATATTTTAAGTGTTAAAGTATTTCAATTTGTCTATCTTAAAATTGCGATTCTAAATGTAATTTGACTTACTTAATTTGAAGCTTAATTTTAATTAGAATATTCGAATATTATTAAACCAAACTCACATTTTAAGAAATAAAAGGGAATTACTTTTAATTTTATATAAATTTACAAAGTAGCGTTATAAGGTTCAAGGAATGTTTGCTGTAAATGACTGACAATATAAAAGATGAAATCTCACAGTTTGGACGTTTTCCTTATCTGATAAATCATTGGCGGCGAAGAGAGGCGCAATAAGTTTAGCTGTAAAATGAGCCACGTAAATTTCTTGCACGTCACGTCGCACACGATTTCGCGAAGCACCGCGTTAATGGTTTCTTAATTCAATAAATGTCACCTATTAGTCGAAGCCTAGTCGTTTTAACGAGCTATCGTTTAAAGCGCTGTTTAATTTAGAGCCAATCCAATTTAACGTTAATCGACATTTAATTTAAATATCCCAGACTAATATATTTATTTCCTCATCATCTATTCCAATTTACTTGCAATCCTTCCAATAATCAATAAAATCTCCCTATTTCACCAATTACGACACAGACACGAATTCCTCAATTATTTTTGTCTAGTCAAATCCATTCCATAAATATTTTGTCTGATAGAAAGATCCAAATGGATTAGGCAACTTCTCTTGGGTGTTCGCTAAGGCCGCTTAAAAATCTGAAAAATTTTAGCTTTTATAGAGGATTAAACATTTTTGTCTTCTATTTTTCTGGAATATTGGCCATTTCTACACATTTGAATCATTTGTGCTTAAAGTTAAAAAAAATATAGTTATATTTGTCAAGCAAAATTAGCTGGTCTAAAAATCTTCAAAACAGTCAATATTTCAACAAAATTTATTTCTTCAAAATAAATTAACAAAAAGTATTTTCTCTCGGACAAATCTCGATAAGATAATTATTTCTGATTTAAAAATCGTCAAACAACAAAATAATGAAGAATAATTAATAATTAATTCTTTTTTACGAAAATAGATAATATTAATGTATTTTCGGTGAATATACGTCTGAGTTTTGGTCTTAGAGGCTCTCTAAACATGTGAGCATATCCAAAATGAAACAAAGAAAAAGAATTCTAGATTGCTTAATCTACTTCTTCTTATGAGACTTTTTCAGGGGTGCTGAGGGCGTAGACTGCACTTTTGGGTTGACTTGATTCTTGTGCTTTTTGCTCTCTATGTGCTGCGCGAATGTTATCTCCGAGTTTAGGGAGAGATTGCAGGGCGCACAATAATATTGACCTAAAAAAAGTAATAAGATAAAACGATAAATAAATCACTTATTAACAAGAGATAAACAATTTTGGATCTAATTACCAGATGGCGTCCTGTAGATTGAATAATCAATCGGTCCAGAGGTTGTAGAAGCACTCGGCAATTCTTGTGCTGGAAAAGGAAAGATTCTGTAATTAAAACTCGAAAGGCTTTCACTTCAAATGAAGATGATGTCAACAAATGATTTTTACCCGACTCAGGAATCGGTAGTCCATTTAATTTAAGCATCCGGAGGTGTCGAGCGCCTCTTTTGTGGGTTTCTAATTGATCTTCGCGATTGGCTGAAACTCCACATAAGTCACAATGTAAAGTTAGTGTATAAACGGGTTGTATGGGTTGTATGGGTTGAATGGGTTGTATGGGTTGAATGGGTTGTATGGGTTGTATGGGTTGAATAGGTTGTATGGATTGTATGGGTTGTACAGTTTGTGGGTAATTAACTACAGGAGCAACGACAGGTGTAGATTCTGGAATAACAGGAACTACAGGATCATTTGTAATTGCTTGTTGAAACATCATTCCGATTCCGAAATGCCCAGTTGTGTCGATTGGTTCTTTAAATGCTTGACTTGCAGCTTTCTTCTTAGGGCTGCAATTAGAAAAAACAACGAAAATAAAGTAAACCTTCCGATTTTTCATCGTCAATTACCTCCAATTTGGCACTCAAGACTTTAATTTCGCATTCTCTCACGTTTTTCTAATGTATTCAATCACTTATTGTTAGTTACCTTTCTGAAACACGAGATTTTTACCTTGAAAGGGTGCTGCATTAGCTCGGAGTCAAATCAGAGGTTTTACTGTAGTTTACACTGATTGGTAGTTTAGAATAACGATAAGAAAATTGAAAAGCATCCCGATCGAATTTTAAATTATTTTTTATTATTTTTATTCTCAGCTTACTTTGGGCGAGTGAATCCATGCGCAGCCTTAATGTGTTTCTTTCCAGCATAATGTTGAGCCGCGTCCATTTGTGACGTAAACCATGTTTTACAAATCTGAAAAAATTAGTAAAAAAAAACGATATAAAAAATTTAAGTTAATGGTGATTACTGATTAATTTAAGATGAATTACCTCACAGTAACTGTTCCAATCGTTGCCAGTCGTACTTGTAACCAATCCATCATCTCCTTTTATTTTCTTTGCACTTTGATTTAGAAACATGGAAACTTTCTTTTGATGTGGTTTTCCGTCGTAGTGTCGCTTCGCTTGAAGGGTTGAATTCATCTATAAACGGAAATAGCTCTTGTTATCGTTCAGTATTTAAAATTTAAAAATTTTATCTATCCTAACAAAAAAACCTCTGTGTCAAAAACCTCTGCCAAGTATATGAGTTTTCAGATAAAAAGAAGCCAAATAGGAAAATTCTATTCTTGGATAGAAGAAAAATGATTAAAATTAATATAAATATTTAAAGTAGCAGTAATTAATTAATTAATTATTGATAATATATAAAATTCTAATATTTTGACAGGGGGGGTGTCTGCTTCGTTGAGATATCTCATAAATTGGCCAAGATATTCTAATTCTTGTGTTCTAAATAGCAGATTTTATTTTCTTGTAAATCTATGTGGAGTCTTTTGTTCTTTTTCCTTTTTGTACTTGGCGGCGATTCTCTACCGCAACTCCTGACAATATAATGAAATGAAAATATCTCACAATAGCATTGCAGAGGTCGCACTTCAGAGGTTTCATTAAAGACGACAATTCTCTTTGAGCGGTCGCGACTTTTTCTACAAGAAAAAATGTTAAATTAATTATTAATAATAACATTTGTAATATATATTAAATATTCAACTAAAATAAAAATTTTACCAGCATCGATTCGTGGATCAATTGCCTCGCTCTTTCGCTTTAAAAATTTATTTTTTGATTTGCTCTTTTCGCTGCCAGCAACAGGAGTTCCTGGCGCGGTTCCTGTTGCTGGTTGAATTCCTGGTTTGTAGGAAGTTGCGTACCAATGAGCGTAGACATCCGAAGAATCCGCGTCGGTTGGAATCCACCAAGGAGTCGAAGCCGAATGAGTTTGCACCGGAGTTAAAATATTTGGATAATAATTTGCGGGGGGCATTACGTTTGCAAAGGATCCACTCGGCGGTGGAACGGGAGTTGGTAATCCTGCTGGAGGAGGTGGAGGTGGAGGATGTGATTCATTTAGAGTAATATTTGGCGGAGGTGGTGGAGGCGGAGGCGGAGGCAACAAACATTCCAGCCCTGAAATTGGAAAAACATCTATTATTTACTTATTAAAAAAAATATTTACATTTTTTTTATTTTAGTAAAAATTTAGGACCAAATAAACGTACCTTAGCATATTTTCTTTAATTTTAAAAATTATAAATTTGATATCTCAATTTTAGAAGTAACGTTGTAAAAAAAATGCCGGTAAGGAAGAAATTGTAAAAGTAATACATACTAAACTATTTTAAATTAGTTTCCTAAAGAGTAAAGCTTAGAGAACTTCAAAAGAATCCAATTTTATCAATATGAACTAAATTTTAACTTTAATTTCGAAAATATTTTGAATTTTTTAAATTTAAAGGCATGTTTATACTTACCATATGAGAAAATTTAAATAACCCGATTTTTTCCTCACCATTTTTACTTTTTGAAAAAAAAAATAGTGCACAGACATAAAGAACGTAAACATGGACATCTGGGAAGTATTTTTTTTTTTTTTAATTAAAGATTATAAGAAAAAAACAGGGTTATTTAAATTTGCTCATATGGTAATTACCACATCTCTGCTCTCAACATTTTTAAAATTGAAACTTTTATTATTCAATCCTTCGAAAATTATGTTCAACTGTGAAGTCTCAGAAATTTCTAAACGTTCAAATTAGAATTTCTACTTCCAAAACTAGGTTTAATTTAAGAAAGATTATTCAAAACATTTTAAAATATTTTTTAATCAAAAACCTAACCCCAAAATATGAAATTTTCTTTCTTTCTTGATGTTAGAAGTATAAAATTAGTTTTTATATATAAAGGAAAGAGTGTAAAGAGTACCAAAATGCTTAAAATTGCTAATTTTCTTATTATACTCATCGAAAATTGAGTAAATATATACAAAAATTGCCGATAATTGTGAAGAATGTTTGGTCAATATAAAAATTGAACTAACCGGGAACTTCTGGGTTTTTAATCTGGTTAGACGAAGACATCGTCAAAGCCCTTAAAATACACTTTCCAGCTTTTCAATTCGCTTTCAAACACTCAAAATTGGTCTTTTTAGAGTTTCATTTGCTCCAAAATACTATGAAGAGTAACTATTCAGAATCAGCGAATTATCGTAATAAATTACTGAGCCGGCGTTATTTTCTTACGGAATTCTTGTCAGTTTGGATGTTTTTGGTTCAAAATCGATAAAAAATATGCCATTCTCGTTTAAAAAATGACTTTTCCCACGATTAAACCCCAACGTAAAACGTCATGAAACCCGAACAACCCGATAAACATGATAAACAGTGAAATCAACAAAAATTTCGAGCCCCGTGCTCAACTGCGCACGCGCCTGATTGGTTGCTTTTCGCGCGATATTTAAAACGCTAAAATATACTATTTTTTTGTTTTGTTTATTATAAATATTGGCTTTTCAAATTGTATTTATTGGATCACCTAAATTAAAGATAATTGAATCACTATTCTGTAAATAAAGAATATAATGTATATATATATATATATAAATCTAATAGATAATTTCACAAGTTAGAAACCTATTATATTTAATAACAGATAATAAACAAAAAAATAAATTATTTTTAGCGTTTTAATAGCGCGCCAAACCAGCCAATCAGACAGCATGCATGACGACGCATTCGTGCGCGCGCAACATTGGAGAGTGTTTTACAAAATCTTGTTAAATTTGTTATTTACATCACATTTGCAAGAATTTCAGATTTTTAAAAATTAATTTTAATATGGGTGATAAAGAAGAGTTGCTAAAATGTCTCGAAGAAAAAATCGAGATAGGAAAAAAAGCAGTGGAGAGATTAAAAGACGTGGGAAAAGTTGAGGGAGTTGAAAAACTCGTTCGAAAGTTTCTACAAGAGATTCGATTTTTGGAAAAGGTGAGTTTGTTTTGATTTACGATTTTTGTTTAGATTTTGATTGAAGAATTGGGATGTGTCCCAGAGTAATTACAGTAAGTCATTTTTTATTGATAGGCTCATAACCTAAAAATCCAGTTTCTGTTTTGAAGGTTTTGAAGGTCTTGACAGATGAAAGGATAATATCAGGGCTGTGCATATTTTTCAGGATCCCTCCTTTTCATTTAAATTTAAAAAAATGAATAATATGAAAAATCATCTTAACTTTGAGATTTAAATTTAGAAACAGCATCTATAATTATTAATCATATATTTTTTATTAGTTATTACCTTTAAGGTTGTTGGATCCAAAGTTCGAAATTCAGTTTCCACATTTTGACTCGACAAATATTAGAAAAAAATATTTATTCACTCTGTAGAACGGTTTACTTATTGAATAGAAACTTGCGCACAGAATAAGAAAATATATGATTTTAATATTTTTCTTGTGTAAAAAGATGGGAAAGATGGGCAAAAAGAACACCAATCGGAATAAAAATCTAATTATATATTGTTGAGTCAATAAATAATTTGAATTCTGACGGTAGAACTTGGATCCAACGTCTTTAAATTGAACTCTTTTCTCATAAAAGGTGCGATCTACAGGAGGAGTGAAAAAGGAACATCTGCAAAGTTCGAATCTCATCCACTTGAACGCAATCCTGAGCTCTCTTCTTGCAGCCAAAGACCCCCTCCACGTTCTGAAGCCCTTTAAGCACAAAAATTCGAGACTCGAGGTCGACATTGTTTCTAAAGGGGGTACACAATGGATCAAAGTAATCGCCAGGAATGCGAGAGCCCTGACTCTAATTTCAAAAGGAAATGGGGAATATGGTCAAAAATCTGTTCTTGATCAAGCCAACAGTTACCTGCAATGCGCTATCAATCATCCTCACATGTACAGACCTCCAGAAATTGTTTTCCATTTCGCTTATGGAATTGAAATCCCACTGGCTGAACAATTGGAAAATAAGGGGATTGTAGTGGAGGGAGAGAAAATGCCAGGAAATGAGACGTCTGATGAAGACCTTTTTGGTAATTTTTTTTTGAGGTTTGATCCCATAATTTATTATTAAGGATGTTGGATCCAAGTTCCAAGCTCAGAATTCGATTTCTTCATTTTTCTTAATCAATATTACAACTATATATACATATTTAATCTCAGGTTCAGACACGGACGAATCTGTAAGCGAGGACATATTTCGACCTGAGACTTCTAAACTCCCTGAATTAAATAGAATAGATCCAGAAATCAAATTACTGAATCTGGATGTTTCGACTTTACTTGCCTATGTAACGAATATGACAAACGGACAAGCACATTTTGTCTACAAAGAACCTTTGTTAACGACCCAGGCCGAATGGGAAAGAAGTCGACCTGTGAAACCAATCCTGGAGAAGCTTTTTATCGATAAAGAACTTGTGGTCTGCAAAACTGCTTATGAGAATTTCATGAATATAATTGATGTGATTGGTGGACCGAACGAGGTTTTAAGATCAGACGAATTAATGAAAAGAGTCAGAATTGTTGATGATATTCCTAGGGGGAGAATTATTGACAGATTAAGTCTTGGGGGAAAAATTAAAGACAGGTCGAGAGTTGTTTTTGCGACTGGTGAAAATTTGAAGAGCATCACTGTCACGGCGAATGAAGGTTTCGTAAGAGCTGCCCGAATGCAGGTAATGTTAGTTAATTATATTTTTAATTAAATTAAATAATTTTTGAGAGTGTTGGGTTTATGTTCTAAATTCAAAATTGAACTTAACAACATGAACTAGAATTTTTGCCTTTCCAGGGAATCGAATGTATGGTTTTCATCCACGAGCCGAGGTCCTTATCCGAAATTAAAGAAAGGAATGCGATGAGGATATGACAAGATTTCAATTTAAGAAAAAATTCAAAAGTATATATTGTTAAACATCCACAACATTTATTACCTTTATCTACTTTGTAAATAAATTAATAGCTCTTAATACTGTCTAGTACTTAGCAATCGCTGGAAGCTCGTTGATGACCTGTTTTGATATCTCATTTGACTCCACTGTGTCTTCTGATACTGTTAGTTTTTTTTCGAAATCTACAAAAAGAAAATTCAAGTGAAGAATTTAATCCTGATTTAGTAAAAAAAAAAATATCATAGTGGCTCTTAAGGGTGTCTCCATTTTACTGAACTCTGTAAATAGTGGCAAAAGAAGACAGGAAAACTGAAAATAACGAAAAAGTATCTAGTTATAATATTTGTTAAGTAAAATGAAGAGGTCGAATTTTCGTCAGGACTTTGATCCAACACCCTTAAATGTAGCCATTCAGCAATTCCTAAATCTGATTACCATTTATGTAATTAGTGAACTCCGGATTTTTCTCTCTCGCAAGATCAATAAATTCCCTACTCTTTTCTTGATTTTTAAGCAGGTCATAACATTTCGCACTGTTCAAAAGTGCCTTAATATTCGATCCGTTGATTTTTAAAGCCCATTCAAAATCACTTAGAGCCTTTTTGACTTTGTTGAGTTTCATGTAAGTCAAGGCCCTGTTGTTCCATAAAACTGAAGAGTCTTTTCGATGTTCTATAGCTTTTGTAAAATACGTTAATGCCTTCTCATAATCTTCTTGTTTGAAAGCCCCATTTCCTATTCTTTTGTAAGTTTCTGCTCGTTCATTTCTTGCCTTTCTGTCCTCTGCTCGCTGCTTTGCGTCCTTTTCTACGCTCTTCATAAAAGCTTCTATTAAAAAATAGTAGGTATTAGTTATTTATATTAAAAAAAAATAAAAATTACTTTTCTTTCAGAAAAGTATTAAGTCTCACCTTGGGACATTTTTTCGGGGTCGTCTGGCTCATTCAAACGAGGATTTATAAAAGTTCGATTCGTCTTTATGCGGATTTCTCCATCTTCGGTTATTTCTTTCTCGACTTTGCCTTCCAAAATTTCGTCCGCTAGCGCTTTTCCTTGATCTTGTTCATTAGGATCGGACGAAGCTAGTTTCTTGACAATTTTTTCTGAAAGAAGATCAAAAATTTATTATTGAATAATTAAGGGTGGTGGACCCAATCGATAACCAGAAAGTTCAATTTCTCTATTTTACTCCACGAATATTATAAATAAATATTTTTAATTTTAATACTTTTGGCATAAAATAAATTATTCAAAATCTAACTTCAAAAATTCAATCTTGACATTTGACTCAAAAAATGTTTGAATTCGAAATTTTTTGCTGTAATAGCAGAGGAAAAACTACATTACTTGATTAAACTCACCGACTTCCGTCACTCGGTACATAAAATTCTGGAATTCCTCCTCAGTGACATTTTTATCGGGCAAAATACTCTCCACAGCCTTTTCCTTTAAAGTCAACTCACTTCCGAAATTCTCTCCCATTTTTTTATATTCTATTACACAATAGAATGGAAATTTAGCTTAGTTCCTGTTGGAAGAGCCACTTACAGTTTCCATAGCAACCCCTAACAGTCGTCACGTAGCCTAGTTTTTTTCTTAATATTTACAATTTAAACCACACTAAGAAAATTGCGAAAAAAATTGTAATACTGAGCTTGATATTAGAATGCAGATTCTTATTCTTTACAATTCTTTATGAGTTTACATTATTTTATAATTTCTTAATTTATTAATATCAAGCAAAAATTAATCTCCTAAAAAATCTAGTTTGTAGAAATTCAGTCTTGGCATTGGTTGAATGTAATTTAATTCTAGAACGAAGGGAAATTAGTCATCGGGTTTCATTTTCCATCGGGCGACGATCTCAAGTCCGAAATCGATTTCCTCCACTTCTTCGACTCCAGATTCGAAGGATTTCGTAACCGATATATCAGTTGAATCTCCATTTTTATTGTCGCTAGAAATCTGTGAAGATCAGATGTTTGGTTTCGTGCTTGAATCGAAAGAAAATTCATTATCGTCTCGGATAAATAATTCGATTGGCTCTATGGAACTCGAAGCTCTGGTGGAAAATTGATTCGACGATGGGATTTGGGATGGAAGAGTTTTGCTTGGAGAAATCTCGACTTCGTCCATCATGCAGAGTTTTTTTACTGGAAGCTGATTATCTCGAGAAAGCATATTCAAAACTCGAGTCCAATTCAGTGGATTAGCTTGATCGGATTCTTTCCTTTTTTGACTGAAATGCTGAGGCTGAGGACTTTTGCTCATTCCTGGCCGACTCACTGAAAAAACAAACATTTAAAAAAATTTTTAGATCAATTTGAAAGTATTATAAGTATACCAAGTTCGAAATTCTATCTCATTGCACTCAACAAATATTATAATCATTTTTACCTTCTTGAATATCGATTCCAGCCTTGGCCAATCGTAACCGATTTGTCTGAATCGCCTCAACCCCTGGAATAAATTCCTTCCTCGGTTCCTGCATGCGATTAAAAACTTCCATCCTCCTTTGATTAATAGCCACATTTTCCTTCCTTGGAAATCTAATCGCATTTAGAGGAAATCTCCCTCCACACGAGTCAAATCGAAACCCACTCGAGTCATATCTCGGCGGATGCGAAAGATTCGAATCAAACCTAATCGGATTAAAATCAAATCTTTGATTCATATCAAACCTACCACTTGGATTGTTATTTTCAAATCTAGTGCTATTATTATCGTATCTAGCACTACTGGAGTCAAACCTAGTACTATTGTCAAACTTAAGACCACTGAGATCATATCTAGCATTATTGTCGAATCTAGCACTATTATTATCAAATCTAGGACCACTTGGATCAAATCTAGCACTATTATCAACAATAGGACCACATGTTAATAATCTAGGACCGCTTGATTCAAATCTAGGACCACCAGAGTCAAAGCTAGGACCACCGGAGTCGAATCTAGGACCACTAGAATCAAACCTAACACTACTCGAGTCAAGTCTCTGTCCTGGGAACAATTTATTAAATCCTGAATTAATTTCAGACCCGTTTTTGCTATTTCTCTGGTCAGCTTTAGCAGTTTCGAATACTCGATTTTCCAATTCGGGACTTCCTGCATCTGTTGTGTTTTGGAGGTTTTGGATTTGTGTGAGTCCTGTGACCTCAAGAATGTTTGCAATTTTGAGCAGTCTTCTAACCTCACTCTGCACTACTTGAATTTCGCCACAGTACATAAAATTTATTATTGTTTTTAAATCGTCGGCTTCAATGTCGTGGAGAATAATCATCGGATGTGGATGTTCATTAGCGACCAACAATCGACAAAAAAAAGTACTCGCGTTCGCGAGGACCATTTTGTGACACTTCAGGATTGTCCCGTCCTTGCAAACTAGCGAAACGTCCACGAAATGTTGTTTTTCGTAACAAGTATCCATTGAGACCGCAAGCTGAGATGGAAAACTGCTCCACTTTAAATTCAACATTTTTTCCGCGGACTGCATCTTTTTTCCGAAAATGAAACTTCCGGAAAAGCTTGAGATAAAACGGGATTTTGTTTACGAATTGACAAGGACGTCCCGATTTCGCGATAAGAGATTATTTCTAGGAATCTGGGGGGGGAGGATTTTAAAGAGGGTGGTAGAAAAAATTACTAGGGCCTGGGAATTTTTTTCGACGGTAGAACTGAGGAGAAAAATTTGAATGAGCCAGTTGCAATCTACGGTTTGCGCGGGAGATTTTTAAAATATAAAAAAAGGAAAGCGATTGTGTGTGGATATTTTTCCTTATCTCAGTTTTTGCTTTGTTTTATATTTTCCGACAAATACCCAATGACTTTTATTTCCTTTTATATTTAGTAAGGACGCAAACCTTCTAACTCTTTAGGTGACGGTAAATGTCTATATACCTGGAATCTGTCTTTAGAAATCTTGAATTAAAATCTCAATAAAGGTCAGTTAAAACATTAATAAACCACTGAATAGAAATCGTAAGTAACTAATATTTACATTTGAAAGGAATTTTTTTTAAATCTCGATATTTAAATCAAAATTTACCGCGGAAATTTTTACCATCGGAAGGTGGGCATATTCGTTTGCTTCTCGAGAGGTAGCGCTGCCTCTCCGAAAAATGAATTTTGATTTATTTTCAATGTTCGCCTTTAATTAATGCGGGATTTTTGGAAATAGTCTATTTTTTGTAATATATACCACTGTTTGTTCAATTTTACTTATATACTTTGCCTGAAAATTATAAATTTGAATCAAATTTTCAAAAAGTATCGACTTTGTTTTCCCGCGCTTTTGCGCATGCGCATTACACTGATTACACTCCAATAATCTTCCTTTTCCGTCTGTTAAGAAAAAGGTTGGTGTCGATTTTTCAAAGGATTCGAGAAAATCCGCTTTTTTCGCGATAATCGTCAATCGGATGATATCGCGAATTGAAATTTACTAATCTGCAAATTCCGAGTGTTCCCGGAATTTGGGTATTTTTTGGATATTTTGTGAAGTTCAGTTTTATTTTTCAGAACCAAAATGGTCCAGCGTCTTACTTATAGACGACGATTGTCGTATAACACAAACAGCAACAGGAGGCGTGTGTAAGTATTCAATTTACATTTTTATTAATTAATTTTACTATTTTCCCAAAAATTCGCAAAAAGTCCGATTTTTTTCTCAAAAATTGAGGGTTTTAGCCCCAATTCAGACACGAAGCTTATAGGTTATGTTTTGGTTCCTCGAAGTTAATTTCCACGTGGGCTGAATTTTATTGAGAGAAACATAAAAAATGGATCAATATTAATTTAAGGCTTGTAGAAGAGATGAAAAGTTAATTGTGTTGGCTAATTTGAAAGTAGAAATAATCGAAAAGTGAGTTCCACGAAAATCTGTCAAATTGTTTTTGTGAATTTTGAATTATATTTTGCTTTATTTAATCCTTTTAGACACTTTTTGTGGATATATTTATTATATTTTGAGATTTTTTACTTTAGAAATTTTGCAATCTGTACATATATTTTTATGGAAATTCTTTGAATTCTGATCCAATTCCTACCTTATCGGCATTTTTTTCTGCATTGACATTTATGCATTTATTGAGATAACGAGTTAAAAATTTCTAAAATTAAAGTAAAAGCATGAAGTTACATTTATAATTACATTGAAATTTTTTAAATCTTTTAGAATCTCTCGAATTTTGTTGGAACCTTTCAAAATACAATAAAGTCTTCAAAATTTCTTTGGATATATTTTGTGAATGAAGTATTCAAATTTCTTGAGTGGATTTTGAATTCTTGAAATGTGTTTGCACTGTTTGTACAATTAAAGATTTATAGAACAAAACTAAGGATTTTTTCTAAATTTTTTCAGTGTCCGCACTCCTGGAGGAAAATTAGTCTACCAGTACTTGAAGAAGCCGAAGAAGATCCCAAGATGTGGTCAATGCAAAGACAAACTCAGAGGTATCCAACCGGCTAGACCAATGGAAAGATCTCGCATGTGCAAGCGCAAGAAGACCGTGAAACGTGTGTACGGAGGAGTCTACTGCCACAAATGTGTTAAGGAAAGGTACCTTATCAAGTTTTAGAACCACTCTTTCCTGTTTATAATATTCAATACTTAACAATAACATTTGCAATTTAAAAAACAACGATTTTCACTGTTTCAGATTTTATTTAAGTTAATTTGACAAAAGCAGAATTGATTAAACCTTCGAATTCGTTCTTGCCCATTGAAAATGAAAATAAAGACCGAAAAAATATATATCTTTTTTTTTAAAAGATAATCTGTACTGTTTAAATAAAAAAGAAAATTTTTCTAATTTAAATTGTGCGCGATAGTGGCGTAAAAATCGAAACGTCATTTTTGCTGTGGGATTTAAATTGAAAGCTTCTCTTTTTAGGTACACAGAGTATTTTATTTTCAAAGAAAAATGTAATAGAACAAATCATATTTATAAGCTCTTGATATTACCAAGTTTTAAGTAAATGGTCTAGTTTTACCGAAAAATATTATTTATTACAAACGTAAAGTTGACGAAACTAAGTTTACTCTTATGGTACTTAAATGCCACTAAATTTTCGAATGTCATATTTAAAATTTTTAATTGCGACGATAGTTATTTCATTTTTAATTCTACATTTTAAATTGCTGATAAATGAAAACAAAAATTAATAATCTTACTACATTATTTTGTATTATTTTTTACAGGATTGTCCGCGCTTTCCTGATTGAAGAACAGAAGATTGTGGTCAAGGTTTTGAAGGCGCAAGAAGCATCCGCAAAATCGAAAAAGATCGAAAAATAAAGTTATTATCAACTTTTTCTTTACCTTAAATAAAAACTGAAAAATCAAATATCTGAGTTACTTTTATGTTTCTAAACCTAGGTGATAAATCCTTTTCTGCCACAAGGACCACGAACAAATTTTTTTAAAATGTACTGGATCTAAAGTAGATGTTTCCCGTCGGTATATAGCCGCAGAATCCGAAAGCGAAATATTTCAATCGAATCATAAAAAGTTACAAGTAAATAACAATTAATTCTTAAAGACAGTTTAAATGTTTTAGATAAAAATTAGTCCGCTTGACAATGATTATCTGTTCCAGTAATGAAAAAAAATATATTTTTCATGATATATTCGGAATTCAAAAAATTCGACGATTAAGTTAGGATGTTGCAACCATACATAAGTTGCAGTAAAAAAAATTTCCAACTCTTTGTAGGTTTCCGAGAAATAAGTGTTAGGAATGCACAGAATGGAGAAAAAAGAGGCGCGAATACAAAAAGCTCGTTCAGTCTTGAATGCGATTTCACAGATTTGGTCTCGAGTTTCAACTTTTATTTTATTTTTTTTCTAAACCTCTCTTCCATCTACTCTGATTCTTTATACTTTATCCGATTCGAATTTCTACCTCTTGAAATTGATCGCCGTTAAGATAAGATTTACGATTCAAAATTACGTATCATGTATGAAAAATCCTCTTGAAGATTTATGCAAAAGGTGCAATTTGAAACTTTCTGAAATAGGTAAAGTTTACTTTTGTTACTAAGCGCTGTTTCTTATTTTTATTTTCAGAAAAATTGCAATACATGCGAAGTCGAAGACTGGCGAGGCTTGTTTAGAATTGCAAATAACAAGAGCTCATTTCCTTTTGTAAAATACACGTCTGAGTCTGCGAAACGTTTCTCATTTCTCTCTTGTATCATGGAAGGCCGGAGAACTCAAAGAAATCCAACAAAAGGTTTTTCTCTTCGCTCGATTGGTTCTTCGATCCTTCAATCTCGGGTTATTGTAATAATTTCGAAGAGATTGAAGCGAAGCAATCCTTACATCCTGACCACAACTTTTTTTTTACCTTTTTTTTAAAAGCAAAAAATCAAGTCTTCATATAGTTTAAAAATATATTCTCTTTTGAAATCATGAGTTTCAACTTGGAGTTGAAGCTCAGCCAAGCAATGAATCTTCTGGAAACTTGAAAGTGAGAATTAAAAAAATAATAATTTTGTTTAGGCTTATAAACTGATTTAATTCTCAGCTCAATTAAACCGGTAGCAATTGTCTGGTGTCACGTTTAATTGACGGGTATAAAATGTAAGAGCATGCAATCGAGAGTAATTTGCTGTGCGGGTAGAAAGGCATGATTCCTATAATTTCCACCAGCTTGTGTTTGACAAAATAACAAGTGGGTGGGTGTCGGTTTTCACACCCGTGGCTCCACGGGGCTCCTCTGGGGAATGTAAAAAAGGGCCGAACACGAAACCGGTCCCGATGGATCTTTGTTATACCCGATCTCGTCTCGCCTCTCTGAATAAGGACCCGAAAGCACATTAGTAACGTCCAAAAATTTCTCTGTGCCCCGTTACTACAATTTTCCCATCATTTTTTAAACAGCTTTCAAGCTTCTGGAATTTAAATTTGATAAACGTTTTTGTTAATATTATTTTTATTCAGATATTTTAAGTTTCGGGAATTATTGTTTCAACATTTCTCTATACTTCTCAGTAGTATATTTTGTATTTATTATTTTAATTCCATCTCTGACACTGAGACATTCTAAACTAGGTCCTTCCACAATTTTTTGCAAACTTAAAAATTCTTTTTCAATATTTTATCAATATTTTTTTGCAGTGACATCGTTGGTGGCGTAATTCGAGATATGCCAATTAGACTGAAGGCGGAGCATCGACTTAGTCACATAGGTGTTTTCTTTGATCTGGCGGCACTGACTCCAATTCACACCTGAGTCTTCAGCGATAAAAGCGCCTCTTAAGATATCCTTATCCAGTTCTGCCCCAACCAACAGGTAGCCAACGAATTTATTTGTCCTTGTTATTATTATGCTTATTATTTCTAAAATTACATAAGCCTCTTTTGATAAAAAAAAAATTTTAATATAATTCTCTGAAGCAGGAATATAAATCTTCTTCGCAATCCTAATTTATTATATTTATTTATTTTTTGATTTTTGCTTTTTAACAGTGAATCCTTGAGCCTAATCGATTTTAAAGAAATGAATAGAGGGTCCCAAGTGCCCAATTATGATTGATAATCTTAGGGCTAAACTCAATTGTCTGGTACCGGATGAATTGATTTCGCAGGGGTTCTTATTGTATAAAGTCGACAATCAAGCAACAGGAAATGGGGCCCAATTACAATCAAGGCACAAATAATATTTTAGAACGCTTGAAAAGCCCGAGAACCCGGTTGAAAGATACGAAAACTGTTCTTATTGGGTTTCAAGTCTCAACAATATTTTATATTTTTAATTATCTTTTTTCTAATTATACTTTATTAAGGTAGAGATGGGCTTTTAGTTCTAGAAGTCTAGAAGTGATTGATAGGGACCTTGGAAAATAGTAGGAGGGAAGATAGCAAAAAATGGGTCTTTAAAAAACCAGTTTTGTTTGAAATTGGAAAGGGGGGCTTTTAGAGGGGTGGGTACGGTCCTGAGCTATCTTACGCCTGAATAGAAAGAGGGTGGTGAGGCGAGCTGACCCAAAGGCCCGACCGCCACGCCGTGTTAAGTCCCAGACATGGATTTGGCTCTTTTGTACCTCCAAACGTCTGTGGTTCGTACTCTGGATGAAATATACCTCAACTTCTATATACGAATGCTCCTTCAATAGATCGAGATTTCGACCCACAAGGCCCCGTTGCCATTGTGCTGCCTTCATTATTCTTTTTATTTTTTTTTTTCATCTCCGACAACAGCACGTACAAATCGAATCTCGGATTTCGAAACACGTTCAAAACTTCCAGATTATTATACATATACCAATTTGAAATGTTACTTTAAAAATAAAAAATTGTGTGTATAAATAAGGCCCAATGAGTTCAAAAGTTAATTATATCTGGTAGTGGACTTTTTGTTAATTATATTCGATATAATATTTAATTAAAAAATAAATAAAATAGTCTCCTAAGGCCCAAAAAATTATATAATCAAAATTTGGATTTTTTAAAATATTTTTTTTCTAATCTTTAAAAAAGATAGTCAATATGGGTATATGTTTCAGTGGTATTTTTCCTGCCTGATCGAATGGACCTACTTTGGATGGAATCAAATAAAGCATTTAAAAGATAATTGGTGAATTTGAAAGTATTTTTTATTTTTGATCTGATAGAGGAACTGAGAGTACACGAGTACTTTCGATACTCGTATCTCGTACGCTGCTCACCGCTATTAGCTTCGCTTGTATTTTTTGCAGCCCCTTCACCGCCTTTTTTTTTATTTCCATCGCATCGAAGTGACGCCCGACGAGCAATCGCACGCGTATAACCTAACGAGCGCCGCAGCGGGTTCGCAGAAAGGCGCCCGGCCTCGTCAGATTTAATCCCGAAATCCGGTTCGAAGACTCGTATTTCGCGCTATTGTCGCGCCTCTTCGGCGTCGAATAAAACGACTTTAAATCTTGGTCCTGACTTGAAAATGGGCCTGGAGGAGTGAAGGGGGGGAGGGGGTCCGAAGAAAGAAGTTAAAAGATCTTGAAGCACCAAGGTCGTTTAGTATTTTTATCTAATTTCGTTTTAATCAGCTCGGATCTAAATTAGAATTTTTGTTAGGGAATTGGGAGTCCCAATTAGGCCCAATTTGAAAAAAAATTAAATTGTAATTAATAGCTTAGTTATATTTTTTTAATATTTATTTTATTCGATACCTCATTTTCTAAGTCCTCATTATTTTAGGAGTTAAAATGTCTAAGTTTCTTCAATACTTTTTGGGACGAGTAGGGCAATAAACTGCAAATAAAATTACGGTTGATTTATTCGATCCACCCATTAACGGCATTAGCTCCAAGGCTAATTGCCGTCGTTTGTTGTACAACTTGAGTGGGTGTTTCTCTTAAGATGTAAGCATCTCGCACTGATTCAAGATTTCCCTGCTGGTAGTGAAGAGATAGAAATCCTATCTCCTTCTATCTCTTATAAGATATAAAGGGATAAAGATAGTTTGTATGACAGTCATTCTTACAAAAAAACTAGTAGACAAAAATATTTTTGCATATTATTAGTATTTTGCAAAATAAACAAATAAATTTGCTTTTTCTTTAATTGTATTGTATTGTATTGTCTTTCTATCTGCAGCTGAATTAAAATTACTCCTTCCTCTTTCAATCCGCACTTCTCTATCCCTTTCTAGCTCTCGCCTATGTCTGTCTATCTCTTTCTATCTCCTTGTCAATCGCCGTTTGCTCCTATCTTTTTCTATCTCTTCACTTCCAGCAGGGTTGTTATTAAAGACAGAAATCCTAATTACTTAAAGTCAGTCAGCCGGCAGCTTTTCGCTTGGCCACGCATTTAATTATACGGCCATTACGGTAATTATAATAACCCTCTTTACCTTATTTATTCCTTACTCTTCGCCTTGAGTAAGCACATTTATGGTTTATGGACTCTACCGAGGTCTCCAATTACTTTCCATTTTCCAAGAATTTACCCTCATAAGTGGAAAATTACCGCAACCTATGCGGTGACAATTACGACCAGTTCAAAGATACATTGTTTTTTAAATTTTTCAGTAAACAATTTGAGACAGTACAACAGAGTAAGGTTATTTTTCAGTATTTAGGATTATTTTTCATCCTCTTGATAATTGATTTAATTCTCAGAGGAGGAGAGCGAGTGAATAATCAATCATCAAACCGTAAAATGATCTGTTCTGCTCTTTTGAATCGCATAATATGTGATTTCACACATAGTATCTGAGCGCATACCAGCATCGCTATCGAGGGGCGTTTAGTGCTCTCGGGTAAATTATTAGTTCCGGTAGAGAGCGTCACACGTGCACTCGACATTCATGAGACTATCCATGCAACGAGAAACTCAACTTCAGATTCCCATAGGAGCGGATTTTTGTATTTAAATTTCTAGGTTTAAAAGTTTTTAAAAAATCCTGTAATGAACCCTTTTGCTCTAAATATTGATCAGCTGTTAGAGAAGAATGCGGCCATTGATAGAAAATGTAATTTTTGAAATTTAAGATTTAAATTATTTAAAGAAAAAATTTCCCAGATGAAGAATTTATTTTTTTCATTGTAAAGATGGTCTAGAGAAGGAGCGGGCCTAACTCTCGGAAAAAATCCGAATTTCGAAATTTGTCCGAAGTTATCCGGATTAATTTATCCCAAACCGGGGAGAAGTAAGAAATTGAGAGCAATTTTTTTAACTCCCGCCTTTTTTATTGCGCAGTCTCGGAAATGTTCGTGTTGTAACCGAAATGTAACGAAATTCTGCGTCGAATCAGAAAAATCTCCACGGCTGTAGCATTTCTGATTTCAGGTGGTTTAAAAGTC
>JAUESI010000002.1:3020945-3033619 GCA_032275145.1 Synergus laeviventris
GACACACTCAGTATAGGAACTCGGTTTCGGCCGGTCCGAGCGGAAGGCCCGACCGAGTGTCGATGGAGCGAGAGAGATAAATAGGTTGGGGCCTTCTGTCTCTTCTCTGAGATTCTGATGCTGAGGGAGCAAGGTAGAGAGCAGGAAAGAAAGAAAAAGGCCTCTCGTAGGCTCTAGTCGCGGCACTGTGGCGCCCACAGGGCGCCGTTGCACTCTCCCGCCATCGCTAACGCCTCCGATTCAGGAACGTGGATACGGACATCCCCGTTTTATTTTTAAGGGGCGCTTTTTATTTTAAAAATGTATTACACTTTTAATTATTTGTTTATAATTACTTTACTCTAGCTTATTTCCATTTATTATTGTATTTATTATTACTTAGAATTCAGATGCTTTATTGAATCTTTAAAAACAAGGGTTTTGATGCGTCTAGAGTTGCATTGCTAATAAGCAACAAGTTTCTAAAAGTGTCTGATTTAAACAATTTTTGTTATGTAGCTATTTGTATAAGCTATTTAATTGCAAAATTTTAAATGTCTACAATGACAGTTTTATTATTTATTTTTTTTAGGCAGTCCAGACGATAGATTAGATGGAAGGGTTGAAGGGTATAAATAGATATGGTATACGGAATCTCTGTGAAACTTGACGACGTTTTTACGACATTCCTACGACATCCTATGTCCATTTCGTTAAGATGTCTTTACGCGATGTCAAAAAGATATTGTCAAATCCTACGACGTCTTTATGACATCGCAAAGTCATCTTAACGACACTGAGTGGGTTAGTTTAAATCTTTAAATGTTTATAGAAAATAGTTTATAGACAAATCAAACGAGAATATTAGATTTTAAAAGAAATATTAAGTCGGGTTCGCCAGATATTAGCTTATTCGAACAGATATTTTTTGGGATAAGGAAAAAAATCCTCAACTTCGTTGATCCCTGTTTATTATTATTAGGTTTCATAAGTAGCTCCTTTAATACTAGGCAGTTTAGCAGATTCTTATCTTTCGTCGTTTTCCTTTATCTTCCTTACTTATCCTTTTGTCACTACAGCATGATGTTTCTCTTAGTCCAGTCGCCAGTCATTTTGTGCGTTAATTGACACCTATTTGACTTCGAATTCTTGTAATATTCATATGTAAAAAACGCCTATAAGTTAAAGTCAGTTGTTTGAAACCCTCTATATTTTTAAACGAATAAGACATAGTATTTTATGACATCAGATGCTATCATCCCTGGCGAAAGTTTCGGATTTAAATTCATTCCGGAAACTTTTGCCAGGATGATATGGAAAAAATAAATTAATTAGTTTCGAAGATATCCTATTTTCATGACATGGCAATGACAGACGAAAAAAATCGCTCATTCAAAAGAATAGAATAATCCTCACTGTTTCCCTGGAGTCTGAAAATATTAATTTTTCTCTATTTAACACTTATTACCAGGGAGGGAGGAAAGTGGCAACGGCCCTGGCTCGGTGTGGCTCGGAGCCCCCTACCCCTCCACTATTTTCTCATTCTGGGAGTATATCTCAGCCCCGAGAGCCGAGAGCGACCGAACGCTCCCCTCACTTGTTTCCAAGTCTTCCGAAAGTATACGACGTCGCGACGGCCTGCGCCTTGTGGACCTTGTGGTTCGACGCCAAGATCCTACATTACAGTGAAGTATGTGCTCTCAAGTGTAGAAAATGGCTGCGCTCTCCGATTTCCCGGGACGTAAATACGGCCTGTGGATTGGCCTATCAGTGTTTTTCTTGTGTGTATTTGACGGTGAGTAGGAGTTTCTCTTTCAATTTCGACCCCGACTATCTTCGCAAAAGTTTCCAAAATAATTCCACCATCGAGGATCTATCTATCCTGTGTCTAGTGTTGTTACAATTTGCACATAGATGTGCATAGATGCAATCTCGTCTGCTTCGTTCGGGTCCAGTTCCCAGGATGCACTACTTTACTTTCGTTTTGCGTGATTTCGAAAGTTCGAAATCGAATTATCGATCTTCGATTTAATTTTGGAACCGCCTCTTCGATACGACGGTTAAGTGTTGATGTCCTGTGAATCTGTGCAGAAATTTGTGGATTGTGGCGTTTCTAGTATGTGGAAATACCTAACCTTTACTGGAGTTTTGTGGGAATCGAGTTTGGTGTTGAGAAGACAGTTGAAAAAAGTCGTAAGGAGAACTTGAGTTTCCTATATGGAGTTAGAATTGCCGTCTATGGTGCGACAGTCTTGTGCAGTGTCACTTTTGGTTATAGCGAGTTTCTTGTTTCTTGATTCTTGATTCTTGTTTCGTCTCTCCTCATCCCCTTCGTTAGACTATCTCACTCCCTCTCTCTCACTTTAAATCACCTCGAGATCTTTTCTCAATTTTTCTACGTTGATCGTTCCAGTCCAACGGTTTTTTAGAATCGGTTTTTTTTGTCTATAAAGTTGGGATCCACGAAAATTAATCGATAGGTCATCAAACTCAGCAGAATCTGCTAAATCTTGCCTGGCAAAGGAAAGAGAAACAACTTTCAATAGTAGACTTTTTAAAACTAATTATTTTTTGAGTACTTTTCTGAATATTAATAAAAGATTAAAATTTTATAATCAATCAAAATTCATTGACACTCATATTATTATAATTTTTAAAGGTCCAACCTAAAAACTGTTTTATATTTCTGGGTGTTTTCTTAAGTTTCTTTTAAATTTTGTTTTTTCCTGGCATTTTAAAATGAAATAAGTTAATTAAATTTACTTAAACTAAAACTGAGAATGATATTTCCTTAAATCCTAATTCTTCAATATAAACTCAGTTTAAAAAAAATTCATTGACATTTATATTATTATAATTTTTAAAGGTCCAACTCTGTTCGCAACATTTTTAATAAATCGTTGTAATATCCGGCTAAACCCAAAAACTGTTTTATATTTCTAGGTGTTTTTAAGTGTCTTTAAAAATATTTTTAAGTGAAATAAGTCAATTAAATTTACTTAAAGTAGAGCTGAGAATAATATTTCTTTAAATCCTAATTCTTCAATATAAAATCAGTTTTAAAATGTTCTAAGTTTCTTTCTGTTATTATTGCTCCGTCCTTCCAAAACCTCGTCTTTTGAAACTCGGTCCTTTGATGTCCCACAGTTGGAAACTTCCTTTCAGAAGTGTCCTTTTTATCCTCTTCTCGTAGACGGTCTCAATTCTTTTCTTTTTCACTTAGTTTCCGACATCGCGACAGAGGGTTTCGTGATTCCATTTGGAATTCGCTCAAAATAGCGTTAATCTTCAGACAGTACACGAAACAAGCATGATATGTCTGCCGATGAGAGAAGTGCGTCTACTTGACACGTCGTAAATAAAAATAAATACACTTCAGGCTTAAGATACAGACGAAAAAAAAGCAACGTCATCCGAAAAAAAAGAATGCCCTATTTTTTACACTCAACAATATCACAATCTTGCATCTTTCACAAGCTTGACTCTTTTCCTTTCAATTCGATTTTCTAATGAATATGCAAATTCATTTCAAATTCAAATTCACGTTTTCATCAGATGTTAGAAATTATACTTATAATAAATGTCTGAGTACGAAACGATAAGAATCTCCTTTCTGAGAATGGCGTTATTGAGACCTTCGATAGCATCTTCTGCATCCTTTTTCAATCTTCTTTCACATCTCTGACATTGAAATGCCCGTCTTAGTCTTCTGAATACTCAGATCCACTTTAGATTGATAAAACATATGGACTCCATCTTTCTTTTTAACATTCATCCTTTTTTAAATTGCCCTCAGAAGATCTTTGGGAAGGTACAACGTTTTTAAACAGTGATTTTATGAACAGAAATCACTCCAATCTCTTCTTCAATATCTTTGTAGTTGTCGAGCACTTTTTATTGGTAATACATCATTGCTAAAAATTGAACATCTCCGCAATTACGTCACTCGTTTTATCGAGCCTTTCAAGCAACTCAACGATTCTCGACCTGAACAAATTTTCTGTCTGCAACTGTCCAGGATTTATTTCAAGATTTAATTACGCCATAGAGCTAGAAAGAGTCGTCGGTGCTTATTGATACAAATTCGGAAAAGCCTAAACTAAACTATCTGTTCACCTAGTCGAAGTGCCATTAAAGAATATGATAAAGAAGACTGTTCAAGATTAATTTAGTTGCTGAAACACATAAATTAAAATAAATTGTTACTAACTTATGAAACTTAATTGTTGCGACGTAACACTGCCTTTTCTTTAGGAATTTGTAATAAAAGCGAATTGTTAGTCCTCATCAGAAAAATGAATGCGCTGGTTGCACGCCGTTCTCTTCAAGTTAGGTCAGTTCTCTGGAAGAAAAACCCGTTACAAGAGCGCGGTCAAGCAGCTTTTGTTTACGAGTCGAAAGCCAGGACCAGGGTGGTGCCTGGCCTTGAATTTATAGTAAATTTCCATGGAATTGGAATTTTTTCTTTTAAATGTATTCTGTTCATTTGAAAACCGATCTTTGAAACACGCAGCTGTGTGATTTCTCCTTTTTCATTTCACTCCTACAATAGATTTTTAACTCCGAAGAACGCTGAAGGATTCCTGATCTTGTTTACATTTACAACAAGTATATTCATATTGAAATGAGCATATAACTTTTGCATAAAAATTATGAAAAATGAAGTGAAGCTGTTCAATGGTTAACCAAAATTCAACTCTGACGTACAACTAAGAAAAGCATACATGGAAAAAAAGTAATATATATACCGATATACTAGAAGATGACAATACCATATCCCTTTTCGGATCCAACTGTTACAAATCTGGAAAAATTAAGATAAAGGAACTGATCACCTTTCCAGAACATGAACACAAGGAATTGGAATTTTTGAACTACATTAAAACAAGTGGAGACAAGAGATAGAATTTAATTATAGTTTACATCCAGAAAAAATGGGCTTTCAATTAATATTTTTTACACATAAGCGAAACGAGGCATCGACGAAAAGTGAGCTCTATCCAATGTGTTTACGATATTAGCACCGACTGATATCCGTGAAGTATTCAATAACGTTTTTCACTTTGCAATGAACAAGCTTATCGTTAAAGTCACTATACTTGTTTTTGCAACGATTATTCTTGATATTCCAGCAGATGAAAAAAAAATTTTATTATTAATTTGCACATAATTGCATTAAGAGATCAAATTTTCTTCAATTGTTGAAACTCATTTTACAGCCGAATTTTATATAAAAAAAAAGGGCAGAACGAAAAAGAAATTAAAAAATGTATTGTTCTATCTTTACAACAACAACAACAAGGTGGATCTCGTACGTGTACCGAAGAGTGAGACTATCAATAAAAGTGTCATTTGCAGAAGATCAGGAGCCAGTGCGTCAATCGTTGACAACAATAATTAAACTCATTGATTCCTTGATTGTTGGCGGAAAAGTACCGTTGGCTTATCTTCACAGGATGATAGGAAAGGATACGGAATCCATTCTTGTAGATGCAATTGGCCTCAAAGGAAAACAAAAACAGAGAAGACAAAAACAGTTTGGGATGAAGAGTTTATTTTTAAAAAGTCTATTCTTTTCTTACTTTATTATTATTTCTATCTGTACATTTTGAATATTATTTTTTTTAAGGTACATTCTTAATTAGAGAGAGGAAAGGAACAGGAGAAATTTGGTGAAAATTTGAAAGTGCAAGATAAGGTTGTCGTACGTGAGAATTGAAGCAGAGGAGGAGGAATGATCCGTCATCCAGAGATATTCAGGTTTTATAAATAGTTCGGTCAACACAAAATAGAAGCGAGGGAGTAATTCCGAGACGAACGAAGATAACCACGCGACCGTTTCTATTTCTGTCGGTAACGGACAGGGACCTTAAATTCGGACACCGCGATTAATGGGGAAATGAGCTGTCTCATAAAAATTAGAAAGATTAGAAGCTTTGGTAGTTGTGGCTTGAAGATAGAGGGGGGTGGGATTAATAGTTGGGAGTAGGGATACACACTGTCAATACCTCCAAGCAAACAATTTTATATACATATTTTATTTAATGTTAATGGAGATGCGTCTTTTGATTAAATTATCTCGAGATAATTTTATATTTGTATATGAATGAGTGCATTGTGAAAAAAATGTCAGACGCCAACTTCTGAGTTAGAGTAATGGTTTAGGTTACTGACTTTTGTTGATTCTTCTTAGAATAAGATTAACGAAACCAAATTCAAATGATAAGGGACTTCCGGCCGGCAAGTATCGATTGTCGAAAATCATAATCGATACCTATATGACGACAGCGGCGAATCAGAAGTACGGAAAAGGCGTTACGATCTTTTAACTTCGAATCAATCATCTTTTTAGAATAAGAAGACATAAGCGTTAAAAGTTTAAAATATAGATTAGTTAAAAGCATATCTGTAATATATCTGCGAATACGCAATGTTTTTATTTAATAATTGTTTTTAAGATATTTATTTTTATTTGTAGAATTTGCAGATGTTTATATATCTTTTTCCGATCACCCTATGGATGAATCCGACTTGTATACGCGCTTCTGTTCATTCATACAGAAGAGGAGTAATGCGTAGTGCCGATCTAGTTTACATGCGGTGAAAAAAGTGAAAAATGCCACTTATCAGTACGTATCTCTGGCCTCGGCGTTAGACTGGGCGATCACGCAGCAACGAGCCTTGTCTTGTCTTCGATAAATTCACGAGCCTGTACTACGCTCATTCCTTACTCGTAATACAACAAGAAAGAAAAGATAAACTAAAAGAATAGCAATAGGAGTTAAAACCAGAATTTCTCTATGACTTTTAATCTAAGTACATCATCAAACTCATCACAAATCTATAAATTAAAAAGTCATCAACCAGAAGAGATCGAAAGACAATTAGTAAACTTTATGAATGAAGTCGACGATTAACTTGAAAAGCTTGAAGAAATTGCGTGGCCGTTCACCGGAAGTTTGTCTTGGTATCGGAGGTTTCTGAACCGGGCGCACCTTCTTCCAACCCGGCTCGAGTTGTGGGCCGTGGTGGGCCACCTACGCGAAAGAACATCTCGACTTGTTCAGCAACCTTAGGACTCTTACCGGATCTATTATCATTTAATTACTTTTATCCTTCTCGTTTCTCCTGTCGTCTCCTGACCTTTCTCTTCTCTGCTAATTCTTGTTTCATGAATAATAGAGCGAAGCCTTGCGGAAATAAGTCCCCGTTTAAAACCATATTGCTTAAAGTTCAATACTTATGAAAGCAGATGGCCATTTAGTGATTGGAAACTTTCCTTAACGAGTTTTTGAGAAGTAAATTAGTCTTGCAGATTAATGGTTAATCTCATCATCCTCTCCACGTCCAGGACCTTCGAGTCTGACGCCTACTCTCGAACGGTGAAAGTCTGCATGAATTCTCCTTAAATGGTGATAAAATCAAGTTTTGCGATACCAATCTCGCTTTATGAGTAACAGGAGTCTGCACTTGTTGCCAAATATGGATGGTTTATGAAAATAGGACAACGCGAAGATAGTCGGAATTAATCTAAATGAGCTAAACTAATATCTTTTTTCTCTTTACAGTCTTGGCACTAAACTGTTATTGCGATGGACACTGTCCCTTCGACCAGCAAAATGGGACCTGCACTCTCAGGCCAGGAGGCCATTGTTACAGCACAGTCGAGGAAATCTGGGACTCGGAGCTCCAAGATTACGTCCCCGAATGGTCTTTCGGATGCCTGCCTCCCGATGAAGAGGGTTTTATGCAGTGCAAGGGGAACCAAGTTCCCCATTTCCGTGGCAAGAGCTTAATCTGCTGTAATAACACTGACCTGTGCAACAAAGACATATTCCCAATGTACAAACAAAGGCCGACTGTCGCGCCAGACCCAATAGCCATTGCCTCTGGGGCCCCACTCATAGTACTAGCAGTCACCTTGTCCATTTGCCTGCTAATTTTCATCCTAGCGATGGTTGTAATCTACCAACGATACAAGGGGAAAGAAAGAGGAACTTGCTTGGTTTCGAGTCAAGGGACCTTGAAGGATCTAATTGATCAAAGCAGTGGATCTGGGTCTGGCCTCCCTCTTCTTGTCCAGAGGACTATTGCCAAACAACTCGCCCTTTCTCAATGTGTTGGCAAAGGGCGCTATGGGGAAGTTTGGCTAGCTAGATGGCGAGGGGAAAAAGTGGCTGTGAAAGTCTTTTTTACTTTAGAAGAAGCCTCCTGGTTCAGGGAAACCGAGATTTATCAGACTGTTCTGATGAGACATGACAATATTCTCGGATTCATCGCTGCGGACATCAAGGGAAACGGATCTTGGACCCAGATGCTCCTCATCACGGACTATCATGAGAGAGGGTCTTTGCATGATTATCTGCAAATGACAATCCTCGATCACACCACTCTCCTCGCGATTTGCCTCTCAATCGCATCTGGAATTGCTCATTTGCACACGGAAATATTTGGCACGAGGGGCAAACCTGCGATTGCCCATCGAGATATTAAGACGAGAAATATTCTTGTCAAGAGGAACGGAGAGTGTGCGATCGCCGATTTTGGCCTCGCTGTACGGTTCTTAAGGTGAGAATTTCATCGATTGTTGTCGGTATTCAGGAGATTGATTGACTAAGTTTTTAACGAATTTATTTTTATTTTACAGCGAGAGCGACAAAATCGACATTGCACCCAACACACGAGTAGGAACCCGACGCTACATGGCGCCCGAGGTTCTTGATGAGACCTTAAATACGACCTCCTTCGACGCTTTCAAAATGGCGGACATGTATTCGGTTGGTTTAGTTCTCTGGGAAGCGTGTCGAAGGTGTGCGACAGGAGGTAAAGTTTCCACTGCAGAGCCTTATGCTCTCCCCTATCACGATGTCGTCCCCAGTGATCCAGACTTCGATGACATGAGGTTGGCAGTCTGTGTGAAGAGGCTACGGCCTATAATTCCAACGAGATGGGAAAATGATCCAGTAAGTGTTTCGACATGGCTCTGGGGGAGCAGATTTTGTCAAATCTTTCTGAAAACAGTGCACAAAATGATAAAATGACGTAAATGACTGATAGAAATTCTCTCTTTTCAGATCTTGTTCGCCCTTGGGAAACTGATGATCGAGTGTTGGAACAAAAATCCAGCGGTTCGGTTAACAGCCCTCCGGGTAAAGAAAACAATGTCGAAGCTGCACATCGACAATGTCATAAAAATCGTGTAGTGCGCTCATCTTTTACTAGTTCAAAAATTCCCTGTAAATAAAATCCTCATCCCGAGTGTAAATATTATTGATAAGAGACTGCCGACTGAAGACTGAGAACTGAAATTTATAAATAAATAGTTAATAGTGAAAGTAAAAATGTGTGGGTGAATTCGCATGACTGCTTGTGTGAGTGGTTTTGCTGAAACTTAGGTTTTATTTCTCGAGTCGAATTTTATTCTTTTGTAACTTGTACAGTTCACATAGATTGTAAGGCTTCAATCTAGTTCATCTAATGCCCATTTTATTTAATTCTGGTGACTCAGGAATTTTTTTTCCATTATTTTTCTTCAATTTCGAGAATTCCTAGCATAAATTTCGAGCCTAAGTCGAAATCAGCACTTTAATTATTTAGAAATCGAGATTTAGTTTCGTGCTGTATTTACTTTGAAATGCCTCACCACACACTTTTATACACAGTATAAAGTTTATTACTAATTGATAATTGCCATATGAATTTAATTCTGTAAGAATTTTGTAAGAAAATTGCGTGAGAGGGATGTTTATTTTTAGTATTCTTGATATTTTGTAGATATCAGGGTAAAAAACCAAATGATCTTGTTAAATTTATTTCTGATTCTTTGTGTGGTTTTAGAAATGTAACCACGAATTGTACGATTAAAAATAGTGAAATTTATATTTGTAATGAGCATTAAACGATATATCAGTTTTTCAAATACGACTTTTTATTACATTGGCGGGAAAGCAGGTTCCTTTTATTTTGGAAGAGTCGAGTATTGATTTTCTTGATATGTTTTATCAAGAGCGTATAAATAGGTATGTTCTGAGAAAAAATTTTCACCAAAAATTGTTTTTAATTTTATATTTATTCCTCATATTTTTTAAAAGAAATTTCCAATCTAAACTTTTTTTCACATTTGATATTTTAGGTTTTTAGACTAATTAACTAACTAAATAAATAATTACTAACTATTAAAAAACGATAAGGAACGTTTATATATATTGGCTAAACTGCACTTCTATATTTGTTTTCAAGTTAGGTGTCTGAAAAAATAGAAGGTAAGAATCGAATAAGTAATATAAAATGGTTGAGGATGAAATTTTGAATTTAATAAACAAATACCGTTTAGGGTGAAACTGTAGAGTTTAAAAATATTGAAATAACGCATTTAAAATAATTGCTTTAAAAAATTGGTTTTATGGTAAAATTTTGAATTAAACAAATTTTTTTGTGAAATTTGGAATTTTTACAACAGAATTTTTTCCCTCAGGTTCGTCCCTGTAGAAGAGGAACCCTGGGGCGCAGACTCGACGAAGGCGAACATCAGCTGGGTA
The DNA here is from genome assembly GCA_032275145.1 of Synergus laeviventris. Taxonomy (NCBI): domain Eukaryota; kingdom Metazoa; phylum Arthropoda; class Insecta; order Hymenoptera; family Cynipidae; genus Synergus; species Synergus laeviventris. The sequence continues at coordinate 3,031,463 of JAUESI010000002.1, forward strand.
GACGTATGGCATTACTAAATATATACTTTGAGGCACGAGGTTTCAATGTCCAATTCCTAAAACATCGTCATCAGTAGTCCGTCCCTTGATTTCACCGGTGTTACATTTCGTCCTAAGGATTTTTCTCCATTCAATTATAAATTCCCAGAAAATTGGAGAATTTTAAAATTTCCCTAAAATCGATTCCGGGAATTCCCAGGGGTGAGTTTTCCAACTCCTTTGAAAAAAATTCAGTGATAAAATAAATAAAATAAAATAGTTTTTAAATCTAGAATTTTAAACAAGGATAAAACAATAATTTATGAAAAATTATTAATTTTATAAATGTATTATAGAGTATTGTTTTATATTTTTATTAAAACTTGTTGAAAATAACAATTAATTTGTTTTTTGATTTCGATGTTTTAGAGGTGAAAATAAGTGAAATCGACTTTTTAAGAAAGAATATATTTTAGTCAATGTTTCGATCAGAGAAGGGTAAATTAGCAAAGTATAGATTTTTTTGGGTTCCTGAGATAAAAATGATGAAAAACCCATAGAAATTCATCATCGAGGTTGACATTCGATTTGGTGATCGGAATTATTATCTAAGGTATGTGAAATATATTTTTATATTTATTTATACACAGATAATTTACAAATTTTATTACAAATTTTTTATTTAATTTTTGTTTATAATTATTTTTCTGTTAGGTGTAAAATTATCTCAGTTGATATTCAGAAGCAAAATTAATCAGTATTTTGAGATCAGCAACCGTAAATATTTAAATTTGAACGTATAGAAATCGTTAAAGAAGGTATACACTTTATTCTATTATAGTCTCTCTATTCAATGCTGATAAGAAAGGATACAACCATAACCTCTGCCATAACAACGTAATCAATAAATCTAATAAATAATTTCAAAAAGAAAGTAGATTCTTAGGGAAGATTTTTTAAATTATATTCTAGTCCGTATTATAAAAAATATTTTACTATGAAACAAAATTTTTTCACATTTTTTTATTTATTTATCCCCACTACAATTTATTGAAATATGTAACAGAATCTATTTTCATTCAAATGAGTACATTGAACTACAGAATTAAATAATTTAAATTAATTAAAAATATAATTCGTATTCTAAGGGCGTGGGAAGATTTCATGTCTTTTTCATATTATGTTATCTTCAACATCAAAGATCGCATAATAAACCGTCTCACGCTTTTCCTTTGCGAAATACTTTTCATATGGCAAATTTCCAAAATTTCTTGTCATAGCACGTGAATTGCTTGGCTGGTAATTATTTTCGTGATTTGCGTTTTGAGAAACTTCGTTACCCTATTAATTAAGATGTTTAATCACTTTTACATTTTAAATATAGTCTTTTTAATTTATTATTTATAAAAAAAAATTTTTTTTTTAATTTACAATTTTATTTTTTCAGAATAAAATGAACAAGCAGAAAAACGAGGGTCTCTTATCAGTCGTGATACCCTCAGATTTTTCAAATTCCCAAACTTCTCAGAAACTGATTGCTAGTCAGAATACACAGGTAAGAATTTTTTAAAATTGTTGTTTAAAATTTCTTTATTTCTTTTTTTTAAATAATTTTTTTTAATAGGAAGAGGAAACGTCGGATTGTCCACTCTTAACTCCGAGTCCTACAATTGGAGTGGCACGTATTCCTCTCGAAATGGTTCCAGTTTTTAATCGTTTGGAGAACTCTTCGGAAATTTCAGCCGCTCCCTCTGACGAGAATATTAATTCCGAAGATGGTCTCAACGTTTTTATGAACGTTCTTAATAGTTCCAGCAAAGTTCTTCACGATGGTATGTAAAAAACCAATTTAAAAAAAAACTAAAACAAAATTAATAAATAAAATAAATAAGTAAATCAAATAACTTTAATAAAAATTGAATTTTAACAGTTGAATTTAATTATTATTTTATTATTTATTTTATATTTGTGAAATTTTAAGGGATAAAAACAAACAAACAAAATTACAAATTGTTTTTAAAACGTCACATATAAATAAATAAAAATAAACCATTCAATTTTTGATGATTGAAATTTCAAATAGTGCTTTTGGGTGAAGTAAAAAAACTTAATAAAAATTTTTCTAATAAGGTAATAAATAAACTTAATAGTCTTATATCTTAAATCAAAATTTAAAAT
>JAUESI010000002.1:3033719-3051700 GCA_032275145.1 Synergus laeviventris
AAAATTGAAGACTGAAACAGGAAGAATAGACTCCGATATAAATTATTTTTAAAAAATTAAAAAGAACAGTAATTGGAAGTACTTAAACTTGGAAAACAAATACTGAATTTTAGAATGGGAATTACTTCCAGGTCATAAAAAATTAGAATAGGGAACATTTTCATCATGGTCATTCTTTATTGCTCTTAAAAACTGTTCCGTCAGAGTCACGTGATTAGTTTGCCAGACTGAAGCCTTCATATTAGTGAACTCCTTCTCCACAATTCATTTTGTGCACGCAGAAGGATAGGAAATAACTGACAATGTCACTTTCCATCAGTATTCTGTTACTCGTTTCTGTGAATGTTTAAAAAAAATCTGTAAAGTGACTACAAAAGTATTCGACAATGCGAATTGTTTTTTGGTTTAGCTTTTGGAAAATTGAATATACTTATGTTTTAAATTTCGAAGACAATCATATAGTTTTTAAATATTTTAGAGTGAAGTGAAAGCGTACAATAATTTGTAAATTGATGATATTTCCATTTTTAAAGTTATATTATAAGTTATAGAAATTCAGAAATATAAAAAATAAATTACAAAGAATAATTGTAAATTCAGTAATTTTCAATTCTTTATTACAAAAAAAATATATATTATAATCTTCCTAAATAATTGTAAATACCAATTAAAATAAATTCCTTCCATTTCTACTTTGGATTGAAATTAAATTTTTCTCATCAGTTTAATTAATATGGAGCCTGTGAAGACTGAAGAAGGTAGGAATTCTTAGATTGTCGACGCAGACATCTTATCAAGTGTGAAATTCGAAACTCGCTCACTATTGGAACTTATACTCTCGATTAACTTTACAAAACATTTTTTTTTTAAATCGAAAATTTTACGCTTCCTAATAATTATTAATGAAAAAAAAAATACTATTGCTTTAGGATCATCAATATTTTTTAAATTATGAATTCATTTATAAAATATTTTAATTAGAGGATATTTGAAATTTTAACTATTTTTAGATTTGTAGTGTAATAAATTTAGTTTAGAGATTATTATAAATATCTACACCTTCCTGGTTGGAATTCTTCCAATTTAAGAGAGCAGACGATTCCCAAGAATGAATCGTGGGTCGTGAATTGTGTAGTAATTCGAAGCATGAAGATTTAATTGATTTCGACCACAATTGGGACGTCGCGAATCTGTCGACATTTCTCACATCATTTATCACTTGACCTAACTTTTAATCAAGAGTGAAAAGTAGTTGGCTACTATTATAAATTTAAACAAATTGAGTAGAGGTGATTTTGTTTGTTTAAAACGTTAGAAAAAATCTAAAAATTGACCAATTAAAAATAATTAATTTATGAATTAAATAATATAATTATTTAATCAAATAATATGAAATTTAAGATAATTAAAAATTTTGTTACAGAACCAAGTTCTCGAGATCCTATGGTAGAATCCACAAGCAGCAGTAACAGCAGTATAAAAAATGGCCCAGTTTGTGCCCAATTGCTCACTCAGTTGAACACAGCTTATCAACATTTGGCACCAGATGCTCAGGCGTTGGTGAGTTCCTTTTATATTTAAAATTCACATAGACCAAAAAATACCAGTATTATGTTTTAAAATATTGAAAGTTAATTATATAATTATATCTATTATATTATATATTTTTCATTTAGACTTATTCCATTTTAGTTTGAATAAATATTATTTTAAACAATTTTCACAAGCCTGTTTTGCGTTTGGTTTGCAAATTTTTGTCACTGACACGAATCGTGTGTTAATTATTAACGTAAATCTAACCACGTAAAAAAATATTTAGAAATCTTCCATTGCGCCAAAAGAACACCTTTCACACATTATCGACTTTCTATTTTTTTTATAAAAAAAAAACCAAAAAATCCTTTTTCAACTAATTTTATCGTTTAAAAATCAATTTGATCAAAATCTAGCAAAAAGTTGAAAAGAAATAGGAATTAAAATAGATGTTACGTAAATGTTACATAAATGTAACTTAACGTAAATATTACTTTCCTCAGTTTATGCAATCTTCAGGAATAGTGGAAAGGTAATCAAGGTTATGAGAATACAACATTGTTACATAATATTAACAAAGCACTGTTATGTAACATTGACGTAACACTGATATAACATTGTTATATAAAAAATATTTATTTGCAATTACTTATTTCATTATTGAATAAAAATCGTTAATCTAAATATAATACAACACTGTTATAAAATATTTTTATTTAATAATGGGGCATTGTATAGCAAGTAATAAACTTGTTATAACTTATACTTGATATAATATACACCTTGGCCCGATAAATGTCATGCCAACTCGGTGACATCGAGTACAAAACATAATTGCACAATGACTCGATTCGCTTAAGTGATTTTAATAAATTCGCACGTTGCTCTTCGATTATAATCGCGTGTTGCACTTTCAACCATAAGAATTCCGGATGAAAGACTCGCATTCTTTCAAAATTAATCATTTTGATCAAGGGAGTATAGTTAGTCTATTTCCAAACCTGATAAACTAAAATTATATTTAGATCTTAGATTTTTAGCAAAAATATATCATTTTCCCTATATAAATTAATATAATAGGTTTGTTACGTTTTTTTACATGGTTATGTGCATGTTACTTGATTGTTAGACAAATATTAAAAGACGTATGTAATTATTATATAACTGTTACATAAATGTTATGTAACTATTATATCACTATTATATAGATTTTATATAAATGTTATATAAATGTTACGTACATGTTACTTAACTGTAAGGTAATGTTTGTGTTATTTTTAAACAAGGATTTTAAACAATAACAAATTATTTTATAATGAAGAGTGATAAATTGAATATAATAATTAATCGAATTGATTAAACTGATGATTAGCTCATTCAAATGATATCCTAATTTTTAATTAGCTGACCTAATTTTAATCAGCTGAACTAGTTTTAATCATCATCTGCCATGATAGCAATACTCAACCAACTAGGCCAAATAAAACTGGCGTCTCAGATGACCAAACTTGATGGCTTCCTGGTGGTGGTGGTGCTGTGATTAATTTACTAATCATCTGCCTGTTGCTTTCTAACAATCTCGCCAACTGACACTATAACTGTTTAGTTTTACAATCAGGAGAATGGAGGAAAACCCCCTCTGGTTGGAATTCAGTTGGTTGTCCCAAAACCCCCGAAGAATTACAGCTTCATGAATTGGAACTGGCCCCTCATCAGGAAAACTTGCTTTTGGTCCATGACGTCCATTCTTGCTGGATGTGCAGCACTCGTCATCGGTGTCATCATCACCATGCCTAAAAAGTAAATTCTTCTCAAATCATTTATTCTCATTTTATTTCCGGAATGATTAGGAAATTTTCGGATTGTTTCAGAATGCATTTTAATCCGCAGCTTTATATGTAATTTATTGTTAATTTATTGTCTTATCAGGTCTTATATGTCACTTATCATTTTTAGATGCGACCCTCCAGTCGAGTGGTGGCAAGGAAGCCTCTTCTACGAGATATTCCCAGCCTCATATCAGGAAGGCCTCCCAATGGATGACGGGATTGGGGATCTCCCTGGCATCAGCAAAAGGCTCAACTATTTACAAGACTTTGGAGTCCAGGCAATAAGATTGAATTCCATTTTCCCAGCTGCCCACTATCCAGAGTACTACTACAATGTCACCAGCTTAACGAATCTGAACGAACATCTTGGAACGATGCAGGATTTTGACAATCTTGTCGTGGGGATTCACAAAAGGAATATGTCTCTCGTTCTTGATCTGCTTTTGTATCCTTTCTTTCAAGATTTAAATGACTCCAAGTCAAACCAAAGTGAACAAGTTCTGAGACAAAGAAGAGAAGAAGTTCTACCGGAAGTTCTACCTTCGACAACACAGACATCTTTTGAGGTAGCTAGACTGGATAATTTTTTTTATGGAAGTAAACAGATAGAAAGAGATACAACTTTTCTATCTGGTAATATTTCTACCTCTTTCTATATCTTAGTCTATTTCTACGCAAAAAAATTATAATTCCTTTCTATCCCTAAATCTATCTCCCTCGCTAGAAATTTGTATCTCTAGCTCCCTTATTAACTTATTAATTTTTATATTTTAAGCGTCCATAATTATTTTATAACTACAATACTTGGTACATTAATGTTCAACGATGTCTTTGATGTCTTCTTCTATTTCGCATTGTAAATATGACGACCCAACCCTGGTTTCCATAAAATTCTAATGGCAGAGTTGATAATGGAGACCAGGGCTGGTCGTTAAGTTTAAAATGCAAAACACTGTACTAATAACGTATATAACGTACATGAGGGTGCCGTCCCATTGAATTGGGAAGGAGGTAGACAGAGATAGATGGAGATAGTCGAGAGTTTTGGAAGAGATAGAAAAAGATAGAGAAAATGGATAGAAAAGGTTCAAATTTTTCGAGGATAGGTAGACTGAGGTAGACTGAAGGATAGAAAAAGATAGAACATATCTTTTTACTTCTTATAATAATGCATTTTATTGATTAATGATTTTTGAACTTCAGGTAATGGGAAACGTCCTAACTTCCAAAGGAGTTCTTGCAGACCCCAAATCTGAAGATGATCCAATTGCAGCTGTCATCAGATTCTGGTTCAATAAAGGAGTCGATGGCTTTTATCTCAAGGGACTCGAGAACTACGTGAACGAGAAAAATTTTCCTGATAAATTGAGATTCTGGAAATCCATCATTGGCTCGAACAAAATCTTCATTTGCAATTTTGAAGCTCTGCAGGAAGCTAAGAATGATGATGCTAAAGATGCAATTCTTCTAAATGTAGACTTAATTGATGTTACAATTAGAGTTTCCAAAGGAACGAAGGATATAAAGACGCAAATTGACGAAGTCATGAATGGAGTCTTATTTGAAAAAATGGAATACCCCTGGGTCCAATGGTCCATTGGAAATGTTCATACCAAAAGGGTCGCTTCAACTCTTACTGTCAGCAATGCTAGTGTTGCTGTTACTGTCATGGCCATGATGCTGCCTGGCACTCCAAGCATTTTTTATGGGGACGAGGTACAATTAAAAGATTTTTTTAATTAAAGAGAACTCTTTTTACATTTTTTTTGCTATTCTCTCTAAAAACAGTGCTGCTATAACAAACATTTTCCTATTTTACAGAAAGGGATTCTAGATTGCAACTGCTCTGACCACCCAGATTTGAAACACGCTTTTCATTTGTCACCAATGAAGTGGGAGAAAAAGGATGGATCAGAAAATGAATTAACTCACAAATTCTCAGATCTTCCATTGTCTTGGCTATCAGAAACAAATGTTTCTATTGAATCAAGTCTCGAAGGTGCTATTAAAAACATGACTGTTCTTCGGAAAAAAACACCCCCCATTTACGTTAAAGCTTCGATTAAAAGTGGCAAGCTGAAGGCAAACTGTGATATTCGGTAAAAGTTCTTATAAAACATTATAGACACTTGAATTTTGTATTACATGTCGAAAAAATTGATTTTTAAATTAAACCATCTTTTTTAATACTTTCAATATTAATTTTTTTTTAGGTACACAGATGATGAATTGATAGTGATCGAGCGAAAATATCGTCGACGAAATTCCTACGTTTTCGTTGCAAATTTGGGCAACGCGACTCAAACTAAAAATTTATCGCATCTTTATTATGGAGGCCATGTCGTAATTGGACCAAAGCACAAATTGGGCCAGGAAGTCTTCTTCAAAGAACTCAATATCCCACCAGGAGAAGCTTTCGTGATCAAACTTGACAGGTAGAATAAAAAAATTACGTTGAAAGGAAAATTTAATTTTTAAAGAAAAATTAAATTTCTAAATCAAAAAAGTTTTTTTTTGTGGAAAAAATTTTTTTACACGCGAGGTAGCGTAGCATTTATCACTTAAAGTCGTCAAAGTTGTGTAAAGTTTCTATGGCCGACAGGAATTCTTCACTATAAAATGTTCATAAAATTTACTTTTTTATTGCCATTTTAGTATCTTCGTAAAAATCTAAGACTGCGCCATAAAAAGACAACGAAAATTATGTTTCATAACAATAATTGAAGAGTTTTGGAAAGTAATGACTCTTGTTCGATTTTCTTTTGAAGAAAGTTTTCAATTTACCTCGAAACGTTTACGAATTATCTATAAATTAATATTATAATATTATACTTAATACACAGTATTAATATTTCAATTCTTATGGATTGATATTTTGAAATTTTTTTTTCTGATACTAAAACTCATGGAATTTCACCAGACTGAAGAATTGCGAATTTTAAAATAGTTTCGTCACTTTTTGTCTGATTCTACAATTTTGATTCGACTTTTCTCATCTACAAAGAAATACTTCTGAAGTTTCTCAATTTTATATTGTATTGCTTATATAAGAGCTGTTTTTAATATAGTTTTGATGATTTTCTAACAAAGAGAAAAATTATGAAAAAATGATACAAATTATTATTATTACGTCTAAAATAGTAAGCAAGGTTTTATTCTGCAACATAGTACTTGATTCTTGTCGAAAGTTGGAATCGAGAACCTCGCATTTCCATTCAGGGAAAAATAAATGAAAAATGAATGTGTATGTGTATTATAGATTTTTGTTATAAAATGTAGAAAAGAAAATCTAAGTATTTTATGTAAAATATAAAATTTTTGTTGACAAAAATGTGACTTATTATTTCCAAACAATATTTTTTAGTTCAGGGCGACCCTATACGGCACTTTCATCGTACGGCACTGAGTGTCTCTGAAAATTAAAAAAATTCTAAAATATTAAAATACGAGGAATTTCTTAATTATGCGAGTGTTACAATTCAAAATATTTTAAAAATAAGAAAAAACTAAGCCATAAAGGAATTTATGTAGAATATAGTAAAAAGTGAAAATTTTATTTTTACAACTTCGTTTAGAAGTCGTATTTATCATCTTAGAATTTTTATGAAAATTGCATTATGTTCAGAAAGAGTGAGAGAAAAATATTAGAAGAAATTTGGAAAACTTTGGTGGGGCCCTCGTAAGTCAAATTATCATCGTCCGTCACTGAAGTTCTCTCACAAGCGGTTAGTATTTCTTGTAGTTCCTATATAAGAACGCTGAACCAGAAATAAGTATAGGTTCCCTTGAGGCACACTCACGGAGCTTATATTTGCGGAGTCCTCAGTGACTATCAACTGCTCTGAGGAAGGTCCCTGGATAACCTGGCAGAAAGTGTCGTAACGTAACTGTTGCTAGCCTCCGCCGTCTGCTCATAAAAGGATGGAAGCTTCGGCCGACCTTGAGTTGGGCGGGAGTGTATTGATCAAAGCAAAGTAATGTGTGATAACCAAACGAAGTTTCCTTCCAGGAAACTCCGTCGGGGAACTCAACAGGGCCCACTCCGAGGAAACCTTTTTTTTATTTTAAAAAAAGCAATTAATTATTAATATTTAAATCTATATTATTTATTATAGACTATATAAATGCAAAATTCTTACCAGAGATTTCTTACTAACTTAATTTATTATTTCGTCTAGAATGGATGCACAATTAGAGTCGGTAAGGTAGAAATCGAGCTTGTAATAATTGGTGCCTCTTATTTAATTTCACAAAATCTCAACTTCTGTCCAAATTAATGTCGGTAATGTAGGTATTTGATAAGAATTTAATGAAAAAAAGGAAACAAAATTTTAATTATATATTTTGGTACTGTTTGGTATATTCTGGTATATTTTATATACAGCAATTACTTATATAATATTCTTAAAATATACAATCGATCACATATTTTTTCTTATTATTATATTTTAATATCTGCAATAGTACTTATTATATTTTTCTAAAAAATGTATTATAATTTATTATAATTTTTCTAATAAGACATCCTACATCTGCCGTACAATAACTTGTTTATAATTCTATTAAATACTGTGGTAAATTAACATAATAAATTGAGTAATTAATAATAGATAAATTCGAGGAATCTCTTGCCATTCGATTTAATTAATAACAATTACATATCCAGTGTAATACAATTTCTGTAACTATAATTATAAAATATGTCTTACGTATCGCACGAGTAATTCTGAAAAAAAATTCAAAAATTATATTACTTATATGATCTCTACCTTACCGACCATATAAGCAAATTTAGATTACCCAGATTTTTTCTACAATTTTTATTTAAAAAGAAAATAATAGTGAACAGTCGTCCATGTTCACGTTCTCGGTCGATATGCACTATTATTTATTTGAAAAATTAAAAATTGTAGAAAAAAACCTGGGTAATCTAAATTTGCTCATATGGTAAGTAACATAATCAGACATAATATCTGACCAAGTCAGAGATCTCTGACCAAGTCAGCCCTGAGATCACGCAATATTATTTTAGCAATTTGGTTTTACCAACAGAGTACGTAAACTTTTTTTTCTAAGCTGCGAATGTGGTAATCTTTTGTGTTCTAACCCTTAGAAAACCTCTCGAAAAATTGGTAATTTTGTGCATAAACAGAAATCGTGTAGAAAAACCTTATTTATCATCTTGTGTTGCATTTCCCAAAGTTTGAGGACGATTATATAATATATTATTTTGTTTACAGAAAAAGTTATATATGTTGCATGAATTATTTTTTCAATCTTTGCGACAACCAATCATGAAATCAATTCGATACGTTGATAAATTTAGAGGTAATGTTGCAGAGAAAAAAAATGTTGATAAGGTATAGAGATAAAACTATTTTATTTCCTAAAGCTATCGTAAAAATGTCGTGATGGTATAGGAAACATCTTAACTTACTTTCTGAGCCATTTCTGTAAGTATTTGAGCCATTTCTTGACCCGTTTGTTGAACCATGTCGTACAAGAATCCTTCCTCTTTTTGCAATAATTTATAAGGATGGTCAAATTCCTAAGAATAAAATTTAATTTAGAATTGATCAAATTTTTCAGTCACCTAATTATTTTTTTCCAGAATAAGGGAACCGTACGTAAATGTATAAATAAATTCCAGAAACTCACCACCATGGATCCAGCATCCATAACAATAAATTTATCACAATCCATCACAGTGTTTAACCTGTGAGCAATAATCAGCACCGTGCAATCTTTAAACCTATTCCTGATAGTTTTCTGAATAAGTTCATCAGTTTGCGGGTCAACATTAGCCGTGGCTTCATCAAGAACCAAGATCCTGCTTTTTCTAATAATTGCTCTAGCGAGACAAAGAAGTTGTCTTTGCCCTACGCTAAAATTCGACCCACCATCAGAAACCTTGGCCTCCAAGCCAGCCTCCAATTCCACAATTACGTTCTTCAATTCCACCTCTGTCAAAGCCCTCCAAAGATCCTCATCCTTGAATTCATCAAAAGGATCCAAATTCATCCTTAGACTTCCTGCAAAGAGCAGAGGCTCTTGGGGAATAATACTGAGCTTCGATCGTAGATCGTGCAAGCCTAAAGTACTTGCAGGCATGCCATCAATATAGATTTCACCATCCAAGTAAGCCAGTCGGAAAAGTGCAGCCATTAAAGATGATTTTCCAGCACCTGTTCTGCCAACAATTCCAATCTTTTCCCTTGGTAGGATTGTGAAATTTAGATTCTTGAGAACAGCTGGCTTATCAGGACTGTATCTTAGGCAGAGGTTTTTGAATTCTATCCGTCCCTCTGAAGGCCAATTTTCAGGGGGTTTATTCTCTGGACCACTTTCGAGTAACTTTTCTTCCTCAACTTTGGTGTATTCGACTATTCGTTCAACTGAGGTCATCTGATTCTCCATATCAGCCGTTTGCATCAGCCCCCATTGCAGCATTCCAGCCAAGAGGATGCATTGGGAAAGGACAAGACCAACATTTCCTGTGATTTCGTTAAAATCCGCAAGCAAGAAACAATAGACAACAATTGCAACATAGATGGCACAGAGAAACTCTAGATAGTAGCCAAAAATTCTCGAACAGGAAAAGAAAATGTACCAGGCTGAGGAGTGAAGATCCTGATGAGCGTCGAATTCCTTTGTTAGTATTTTTTCAGCTTTGAATGCTCGGATTGTCGTCAAACCTTGGAGAGTTGCACTCAAGTGGCTGAATACTGGAGAGCGAGCTGAGATTTTGAGAAAAGTTCAGATTTATAGTTAATTATAATTGTAATCTGTTTTGTTGTAATATGGTTTCTGTGAAAAAAGAAGTTATTACTTGTTCCCTCGAGACGTTTGACGCCACGACTAGTCTTGATATAAATGCCCTTCAGGAAGTAAAATATAGAACCCATGATCATAGTAGGAATAAGGAGCCATTGGTTGACACTTGTAGTAATGAGAACCACTGCTACTAGTAGTAATCCAATTGTTATAACATCCAACATGCTTTGGGGCAGAAGTCTGTCGACTGCTCCAACGTCTTTTGAAAATCTTGCAAAAAGAAACACACCTTGTCACGCTTGTTAGCCCCCCATATTAATCACACCTACCAGCACCTACATAAGCATTTTAGTTCTTCTTACCTGTTTAGAATTCGGCCAGATGGATTGTTGTGGAAGAAGGACATCGTAGCTCTAATAATCCTGGAGAACATGGATGCGTGGAGAGTCCGGGAAGCTCTCATGCACATTTCGTAATATATGAAGACCTGGGCATAGACCATGAGGATGGTCAACAAGGTGAGTATTGCATAGGCATAGATGTACCAATCCCTGTCGAAAGTTTCATTTTCATTTTGATCCCGACCGCCAAGAATGATTGACTTGTTAAACTTCTCTTCAGCGTTTACCCAAACAGCAACAAAATAATCTCCGCCACTCGCAACCACTTGATTAAGGACACTTACAACCAACATCAAAATCACGAAGGAGAAGCTACCAACGGCCTTGAAGTATGAGAAGTAGACCTTCCCAGAGATTGTTCCGAAGCTTCGAAGCTCAGCTTCTTCTTCTAGTTCCTGATCTTGGGTCTTACCTTGAGGTAAATTGCTCCCCTGGTTTTCAGCCTCGCTGCTCTTTTCCTCCTTTGGTTCATCAGCGACTTCGTGAGAGGCTTGGAGGACTTTCATGAAGTCAAGGCCGGAGCTTTGAATTTCCTGGAAAGTACCTTCTGCCTCGATGGATCCGTTGTTTAGGACAAAGACTTTGTCTACGTTCGTGAGGTACTGGAACTGATGAGTTATAAGGATTCTGGTCTTTCCTCGGAGGTATTCGCTGATGCATTGTTGGTAAATAAGTCTTCCAACTCGAGTGTCCACGGCTGATAAGGGATCGTCAAGAAGATATATGTCAGCTTCAGAGTAAACTGCTCGCGCTAGATTAATCCTTGCTCGTTGACCTCCACTTAGATTGATGCCTGGAAGTTGGAATAATTAGCATTCAAAGGAATTTAACTGACTATTTCCTTCCATCCCTCGCGAGTTTTTTTAATTATACCAAAACGTAATATTTCATCGGCTAGAGCTCTCAGGGTAAGTTTTTTCTTTTAATTTAATTTAGTTTTATAGCTTATATTTATATTATAAGTAGATATTTTTTTGTTCTGCAACGCTATTCGTTTTTTCAATAGAATTATAAGAATGAAAAATGTCGAATGCTAATATTGGTTGAGTAGAAATAGAGAGATGGAATTTTAAAGCTAGAACTTGGTTAATTAGAATCAATCCTATTGAATTGAAGGTTAATTTACGTGGGATTTAGTCAATTGAAATGCACATGAGTTAATTTTAAGGTCATTGAAAGGTCAGTTCAACCTTTTTCCCCTATCATCGTTTGATCCTTGTTTGGAAACATTGCAAAATCTTGATCGAGTTGGCAAACACTAATCACATTTTCATATCGCTTTCTGTCCATTTGCCTTCCAAACAGGATATTCTGTCTAATACTCGAGGCAAAAATCCATGGTTCTTGACTAACGTATGCAATTTTTCCAGAAACATTGAGACTTCCTTTACTGAGCTGTAGTTCATGAAGAATTACATGGAAAAGACTCGTTTTTCCTGCACCCACTTGGCCTATAAGAGCTGTAATTGCGCCACCTTTTGCACTGAAATTAACATTCCTCAAAGTCTCTTTTTTTGAGCTTAAAGACCACTTTGCTGATGCATCTTTTAATTCAATTTCTGCTTTATTTTCTTTCGATTTTCCATTGGTGGAAATAAGGTCAAGCGGAGGTTGCATTTCTGAAGAAGACATGAACTTCTCAAGGCGTTTGATTGAGGAAATAGCTTTTGCAATTCGCTGCACACCTGCAGAACAATGAAATATATTTATTGACCAGTTCAATTTGAGATTATTTATAAATTATCTTTTTTTTAAGAACCCTCGTTTAATAATAAAAGAACTCTTACTAAATTCTAGACAGACATTAACAGAATATCTCATATTGTTGTAATAAGCTGTAATTATGTAGACAGTTTGTGCAGATAATGGATTTCCCAATAAGGCATAAGATACAATCGTAATAAAGAGACAGACCCGAGGAATATATGAGTCGAAGGACATCTGGACAGCATCGATAAATGAGCTTTTTTTAATTGCACTGATTTCTTTCCTGTAAAAAATGTATCTGATGAAATAATTGTGAGTCTTGCTTGATTTGTATAGTCAATGAAGCTTATAATTCCATCATAAATCATAATCAGTTCATTCATCGATTACTCCACTATTAAATTATAAATGATTACTTCTAATTGTATAAAAAAAGTGATTCATTTTATTTATATGATTATATCGATAGCAATTTTTCACTTACCGCCGCGTTTTATCAACAAGTTGTGAAAAAGGCTTTTCCCAAGCGTACATTTTTATCACCTGCACTCCACTAATTATCTCATTCATCACACGTAACCTCTCGTCCGTTTTTAACGAAGCTTTCAGTGTTATATCTGGTACATGCCATCCAATAAACACTAAAATTGAAATTAAATGAAAACAGTTTGAATTTAATTATATTAAAAGAAATTTCATTGATTAGCACGTTATTTTTTAATAATGTACCTAGAAGAGGCATGCTTAGAAAGAGGACCAAAATTCCAAAAATAGCTGATAATTGAACTTCTGTGTATAGAATATAAGCGACAATAATTGCCTGCATTGGTGCTATCCAAAAATAATGTAAGTCGTTTAGGGCATAATCAAGACTATTGACATCGTTGCTTAACAAATTCACTATCTGGAATGATACAATTAATTATTAGACCGTTAACTAATTAATTTTAGCAATGATGATCATTTTCATTTTACTTCACCTGGCCAACAGTTGTAACTTCTTCAATCGAACTTTTCGACATTCGTAAAATTTTTCTGTAAATCAGAGTACAACAAGCTACTCTAATTTTCATTCCCATGTGAGTCATTCCATGTAAAGCGAGATTAAAAATCATGCAGTGGATGATTTGACTTAAAACTAAACCAGCTGCCCAATAATAAACATCACTGTTCGAAAATGCTTCTCCAGTGTGAAAGTAAGTTAAGAGTTTTGAGAGAAAGACTGGCTGACAAATTCTAGAAGTTTACACATTTTTTTATTGAACACCTCAAAATTAAATTAAAATTAAATGATGAATTAAATAAATAAATTTTAAGTTAATTTAAATTTTTAAATCTACCTGACTACGAGTTCTGTGAATGCTTGGAAACAACCAATTAGTAAAATTCTTTTTCCAAAGCAACGAGCGAATACTCTAATTAAACTGGGACTTTTTCCTTTTTCTTTGCATCTGTTTTCTTCCTCGCTCCATACTCTGACAATTTTATTTCCTAATTGGTGACTAGAATGTTCCTCAAGTGGAGAATAAAGGTCATTCACCTCCAGGTCCTTTCGATACCCCAAAAAAAAAATGTCGTAGAGCCAACTGTTGGGAGAAAATTGTTTAACTTAAATACTTTCTTAACTTTAAATAATATTTTCACAATAAGTAACTTTTTTCAAGATGGAACTTACGAAAAGCTGATAACTGAAAATATATTAGCATTTTCTCTGGGGTTTTTCACTTCCTTCTTCTCACTTTTGTCCATTTCTGAAGTATTTGTCAATTTCCACACAACCTAATGTTCACTCTAAACACTTATTTCAGTCACTTTTCATTAGCACAAAGAATGAATTTCAGAGTGATAAATTCATTCGAAAAATCCATGATTCGGCAGTTGCCCCATACGCAATATTTTTATCACCAATTCGTGTAACCAGTTCGAAACAGTTTGCACGTGACTGGAGCGCAATCATCGACTGAATAATTTTTGCGAGATTGAGATATAAAACTTATACCTACGTGCACTTATGCATATTCACCAACAATTTCTTATTCTCATTTGATTATGATGGGATTAGATTTATGCATTATGCATCTGCCATGCGCGCATGTATTAATAATTTTGTTACTAAAGCATCTTGTGAGTACAAGTGTGACAATTAACTTGACAATAATTACGGAAAAATTATTTTTTTAATTTCATGATGTATTAAATAGAGATTGTTAAATTAAGTGTGTTAATAAGTGTCTCCGTGAACAGTATTTTCCTATTAGAATTGCATGAGAACATAAAAGTGTGAGTTTTAATGAAAAACGACCTTTTCTACTTTTTGTTCTTTCAGATTCTGAGTGTTATAAGATAGGAAGTAACGTGCAAGAAATTAATTAAAACAATTGCGAAAATCACGAATATTTTTATCACTCAATAAGCTTCGGATTTACATTATATAATAAGAAGACAAGTGCCTATAAAAGATGTTCTGAATGAGGACAGTTGGCTGGATACTGTCACCGATCCTAATGCAACACAATAACTTCTTGTTATCCCTCATTTATGCTTGACTTATATTACACAAGTTAAAAAAATATAGAGACAATATAGTAATAATCTTCATACATAAAATTAAAGTTTTTTTTATGAGACTTATTACGCAACTTCTTGATTCTAAATGGCATAAAAGTGCAGTTTTAATAACACAACGGTTTCTCAATAAAATTTATCGAGAGAAAATTTAATTGATTCAAAGAAAAGGTCGTGTTGAATATAAGCCCTCTGGAAAATTTCTTCAATACAAATATTTCAAGTTTTGTAACTATAAATTATCTAAAAAAAGTTTTCTTTTGTTATAGCGTATATAATGAATTCTTCAGTTTCTTTATGTTGGAATAAAAAAAAAGAGAATGTATCGCATTAAAAAGAAGTTAATTAATAGATGATAAACGCTTAAGGTCAGAAATCTGATGTATCTACCTCGAATGAGAGGTTTCTTAATTATATATATCAGCCATGAATGTAATTACTCAGTTATCCTAGAAAACGAAACATGTATCTGGAAATGAGACACTTATTTACATATCGAATATGATCAGGATGCGAATGACGAAGAATGTCTTAGCTTACAAAAGGAAGTGAATAAGATATCAATTTTTATTTATTTGGTACATATACTTAGTTTGTAGTAGAATTACAAAATACGTGTTGAAAATTCTTCTAATCATAATAATATTCATAACTATCAAAAGAGTGACTGATGGGAAGTCTCGAATGAAAATTTAATTCCTGATTATCAATTTTAAAAAGCAAGTGAAGCAATAAAAATCAAAAACAGGTTTTCTACATTCATCTACAACTTAAATCTATATCTTACTAAACGCTGATTATTTATTATCAAAAAAGCCTTTAACAATATAATTCCAAGTAAACTGCAATTAATTTTAAAAAGTATTCTTTAATTTAAAATTCTCTATTTTCTACGTTGACACATTCTTCTAAGCATAGCAGCAGTTTCGGTTCCAGTTTGCTGCACCATGTTGTACAAATAGCCTTCCTTTTTGTCCAGTAAGGAAAGGGGATGATCAAATTCCTGCAAAGGACAAATACAACCTCAATTCACTCTTATAATATAAATTTGCATTTGGTATAAGGCTCGTTTCTCTTTAAATAAATAATTACCACTATCCTTCCTGCATCTATAACCATGCATTTATCACAGTCCATAATCGTGTTCAGTCTATGAGCAATAATGAAAACAGTACAATTCTCGAATCTGTTCCTAATTGTCTTCTGAATCAAGGAATCAGTTTCAGCATCAATATTAGCAGTTGCTTCATCAAGGATCAATATTTTGTTTTCTTTAACCATTGCACGTGCAAGGCAAAGCAGTTGTCGTTGTCCCGCACTGAAATTTGAACATCTATCTAAAACTTTCGTCATCAACCCATCAGCCAAATCAGCCACTGTCTTTTTCAACTGCACATCTTCTAAAGCTTGCCAAACAAGATCATCTGAGTATTCCTCCAAAGGATCAAGATTCCTGCGAAGAGATCCAGAGAAAAGAAAAGGTTGCTGTGGTATTATGCTGATTTTTGATCTCAAGTCATATAATCCTAAATCGGCTGTGGATAATCCGTCTATAATAATCTCACCCTCTATGTTAGCCAATCGAAAAAGAGCAGCAACGAGAGAACTTTTACCAGCTCCAGTTCTCCCCACGATTCCTATCTTTTCTGTCGACCAAACATTGAAATTCAGATTTTTTAGAACAGAATCACCATGATGATAATATTTGAAGAAAACATTCTTAAACTCGACGCAACCTTTCTGTGGCCAATCTTTGGGTGGCATCTTATCAAGACTCGTTTCTAAGGCAGGCTCTTGCTCAATGTTAGTGAACTCCACAATTCTTTCTACCGATGTTTTATAATCTTCTATCTCAATAGTTTTATTAACGCTCATTCTCAATACGACACACAGTCCAAGGGCTTGAGTAAATATCAGACCAACGTTGCCAAAGGAGTTCTGATCTCCCGTAAGGATAAACGTATAACAAACAATCACTATGAATGATAATGAAATCATATCTGCACCCAGTTGCATAGCCCGAGTTGATAACGTGTACAGAGCATAGGTAGAAGTCTGAATGTCCTGATGATGATACAATTCTTTCGTTAAGAAATCTTCAGCCCTACATGCACGAATTGTTGGCAAGCCATGAAGAGTATCGTTAATATGTTTCAGAATTGGTGATCTAGCTGCAAAATAGAAAATCATCAAAATGGTTGTTGCTTGATTGTTTGTTAGAATCTTCCATTATTTAATACTTTCCATTATGAAATTAAACAGAACCGAATATATGCACATCTATGACCAGGAGTGAATAAAAACCATGGTATGAGTATGCATACTCTGAATTAAAACCTATATGCTATTACAACAGTATAATCTTCAGCATAAAAAGACACAGTGAAAAATATTGATATCCAAAAGAAGCTCTTTTAATTTACAGTATTGAATAATTATCTATTCATGTATTACTTGCGGCATCCAGACGTTTCAGACTTCGAACTGTTTTGGACAAAAAACTGACGCCCAAGAAAAATATGGCAGCTAAGAAAGCTATACCGAAAATAAACCAGTAGTTGACAATGCAACAAAGGATTATCGCAGCCGCTATTAAGAAAAATATTCTGATGAAATCGTGCAGAACTTTAGGCATGGTTTTGTCTACAGCTCCCAGGTCTTTGGCAAATCTTCATTGGAAAGGGAAATTTTAGAACCAGAATGATAATCATACATCATAGATAATATGTTCTATACCTGTTTAAGATTCGTCCGGTAGAAGTTTTGTAAAAGAATGACATTGCTCCACGGATAATTGAATGGAACATCAACGCGTGTAAGCCTTGAGATGCCATCTGGCTAATTTGACAAAAGATGATCATCTCAATGCAAGTTACAATTAATGTTATAATTAACAATCCACTGTAAATGTAAATGCGCCACCAACTGTCATCTTCTGTTTCCGGACATTCGACAGATGATAGTTTGAGATTTGTTGTATTGGAAACACTTGTTCCACATGATTCCATAATTGTTGCCCAATTTGAAATGAAGTATTCTAATCCACTAAGACTAGTCTGTTTTCCAACAACACAAATAGTATAAAACAGAATAATCCATACATTTCCCACCGATTTTAAATATGCTAGGCAAACATTCCCGGATATTTTCCCAAAAGCGTTGAACTCAGACT
>JAUESI010000002.1:3051800-3064274 GCA_032275145.1 Synergus laeviventris
CCTCATTTTATCATCCATTGGTCCAGGACTCATTGACCCAGGACCCTCTGGTCCTTCGCCCCACATTCCACGACCCCTCATTCCGTGACCCCTCATTTCATGATCCATTGGTCCAGGACTCATTGACCCAGGACCCTCTGGCCCTTCACCCCACATTCCACGACCCCCCATTCCGTGACCCCTCATTTTATCATCCATTGGTCCAGGACTCATTGACCCAGGACCCTCTGGTCCTTCGCCCCACATTCCACGACCCCCCATTCCATGACCCCTCATTTCATGATCCATTGGTCCACGATCTCTTTGTCGTTGACCCCACATTGTCGATGATCCCAATTCTGTAATCAGTCATACCAACATTATTTAACCCGCACGCGTGGAACATAACATTTTATATAAACTTTATATAACTTTTAATTATTCTAATTGTTATTTGCTTTAAATTCCGATTCATTCAGTTCAATTACTAATCGGATTTCTCAAGAATAAACATGATCAAGAATGGTTATTCTGAATATTAAAAATTAGGGCAAATATTATTTCAGAGAAATAAAAATGAGGGCAAATAAAAAATCGAAAAACTGAGAAATACTTGAAATAATTAGGCAAAATAACAATTCTGCAATTTAAAGATTTTTAATATTATAATATAAAGCGAAAATTAATATTATTTATTACGTACAAGACGCTTTATTTATTATGAATTAGACAGAATAATTCCAAAACTTTTTTTTTATAGTGTTAATTATCGATTGACTAAAAACCTTAAGTTTTATTTTGAAAAATTATACGTACCAATAGAACTGAAGAAAACCGCAGAGGTAAGGAGAATTATGCCAAAAACGAACTTCATTTTTGGATGAGAGGAGACTACTACTTCTTGTAGATTCTCAAAATGTATAGAATTTTAGAATAAATTTCGTGAATTTATACCTAACAATCCCTAAACGTTACGCAATTGACGAGTTTTCTCATAAACCTTTTGAACATTTAAGATTAATATTTATTTACATTATTTTAATAGCAATATAGCTTCCAGTCACGAAATGCATGACCACAATTTTATAGCAGGTATTAAAAATGTGATGCATTAGAAATAGAGGAAATATCAGAATTTCAATATTTCATGAACTTAATCTTTATTATATTTACTCTTCCTCTTTTGGTTTAGTATCAGGAGGTTTAAATATTATTTTCGTCTGGCTACATAAAATAAAAATTTACAAAATGAAAATAATTTAGTTGCTTAAAATTCTTATTTGACAGTACGAAAAAGCTAACAATCTTGCTCGTTTGATCTCGACTTTATTGGATAATTTCCAAATATTCAAGACTTTCAGAATTTTAAGACGTGGCGAGCGAGAATCGATAATTTCTTGTCTTGTTCTGCAAAAACATTTGTAGACCAATTGATTAAATTAAAATTCTTTTTTTGCAAAATTAATATCTCAAAACTTGCACAAAGAGTTTTCAAAATATTGAATTAAATATAAATTAAATAATGCTTCCATTATTAAATCTCAAAAAAATATAAAATATTGTTTAAAATAATTTCAGTCTGAAATTTGATAAAATAATTTTTTTAAATAAAATGCCTTAACATTTAATAATATTTAATATTTAGTTTGGACAAAAAGAATCTTTCTTATTTTTACATAAGCTTCGAAAGAGCATCCTATTATAGATAAAAATCGTAACTAGTTGTGACATAATTAATTATTACTCACAAAGATTTTTTAGTAAAAAGAGTAGATAAGTATATAAAGATTAGGGTGATTTTTTTTTATTAAATTTGGCACCCCTAAAAATTTTTCTTTAGGTGAGAAAATGATCTCTGACTTAAGTCAGAGAATTTATCAGAAAAAAATTTTTTCATGATTAAAAAAATTAATTAGAGTCACTCCAGGTTATTTTAGGTAAAAAATGATCATTTTTAATTAAATTGACATTATTTATTGATGATTTTTTCCTGGATCACATGAATTGTGTTATTTACAACTTAATATTAAACTCAGATATTTTCCAGATTTTTCCAATAACATTCAAAGGTCGCTCAAGGTTATCTTCTTGGGAAATGTTGATTAAATTAAATCTTCTCCATTTTTAAAAATTAAAATAGATCAATTTATTCATGTTGACCAAAAAATTACTCGAGTAATTTCATAAATGTTTTTTATACTTTTTGAAGGTCATTCAAAGTAATTCGTCGAAAAAAAAAATTTCCTTGGTAGTTATTTTGAAAGTGCGTGATACCTTTCGTAAAATCCCTGAAAATCTCGTAAATTCCCTTAAAATTTTTTTAAATTGCTCAAAACGTCATAAAATATTGTATATTCTTTTAAAATGCCATTTTTCTTTAAATACTTGGAAATTTCATAAAATTCTTTGAAATGACGTTAAATTCCTTACTACTTTTAAAATATCAATAAATTTCGAAAAACCTTTTCTGCATATTTTTCAAAATTTCCTACAATATTCAGTCGCAAAATCCAATCACGAATTCTGTGATTTTTCTTAGAAATTGTATAAAAAATATTATTATTATTATTATTATTATTATCAGTTATCATTCAATCGTGGTGACGTTAGTTTTTCCTGAAAAGTTTACGAAATAGTTAATAAAATCGTCTTTATTTTATGTTTAATCGTTTCCATGAATTATCATTTTATTCGATTTTTGGAAACATTAACATTTTATGATCGATGTAGAAACTAGGAAGACAAATGCGTCCTGATTCAACTTGAAATCTTATTTTACGTTAATTTCTCTATTCGTAAATTATTTAATATTAAATTTACAGAAATCAAATTATTTTGAATATTTTATGAAATTAATGTTTTTCATATTTCCCTTTCCTTTTTTTTTTAGTATCTGTTGGTTCGGATCTTATCTCCTCCTGTTATATAAAATAAAAATATTTGTATTAAAAAATATTTCATCGCAAGACCAAAAAAAGAAATTATTTTTAGAATATTTTTGTAATTGTTAAACTGTTTTCTGAATTTTGTAAAAATAAGGAAATACTACCTCCTCATGAAACAACTGATAAAACAAAATTGAGTTGTTTTAATTGGCATTATAATTATGTACATTAAATTATGTATTATTTTTTGCTGTCTCATTGAAATTCTTCCGCTAGTATTTAAAGGCAAAGATTTTCCAGATTTCTTTAGTTCACATCTTGCAGCAGATGAAGCAAGGTTTTTTAGAATCTGAGATAAGTTTGTGATATTTTTTTATTATGAAGTTCGCTAATATTTTTTCACTTATAGTTATTTTGGGTAAGTCTCTATGAGCCTTTGGGATATAATACATTATTACTGTATCCTAACCAATTTATAAATTACAACTTGACCGATAGAGATGTCAATAAGGGCATATGTCTTTTAGGCGAGAGGGGCCAATAAGGGGGTCACGTGAATTAGGGCGTATTTCACGTGGTTGAGGGTCAATAAAGGCGTATCTCCTGTGGTTAAGGGTCAATAAGGGCGTATGATCATAAGGGGGTCCACATATAATGTCCACACGATGGAGAAGTAATGGGCTATGTCACGTTGCCGGGGGGGGGGCAATAAGGTCGTTTAGTCAATGAGGGTCACGTGATGGAGGGTCAACAATGGCGTATGATCAATGGGGGTCAAATCGATAGAGGGCTAATAAGGGTTAATCTCACGCGGCCGAGAGGCGGGGGTTTAAGTAAGGTCGAAAGGTTAATGAGGGTCACGTGATCGGGGGAGGTCCATATAATCGTTGAGGGGTAATTATGGCCAGATTGTGGCTACGTAACGTGGCCGAGGAAGTGGGGGGGGGGGTATTATCTCATTGAACATACGACCTCCTTATTGGTCGTATAGTCAATGAGGGTCACGTGGTCGAGAGGAGTCAATAGGTGCGTACATCTTGCGCATGATCAATAAGGTCACGTGGTCTAGTGAGGGTCAATAGGTTATGTGTGTAATATGTCACGTGGGGTCGAGGGTCAACAAAGTCGTATGGTCAATGGAGGGGGTCAGGTGGTCGAGGGGGTTAAGGGTTTACGTATGACCGATGGAGGGGTTATAAGGGATATAAGAGGGGGGCGTTAATATAAGGTCGTTTGGCTAATGAGGGTCACGTGGTCATCACGAGGATATTATACGAAAATCATTTAATTTTACAGGATATGTGGATCGATCCTCGGCGCTTACAATGGTAGAGCCGATTTCGTATGTTCTGCAAATAAAATACAATTTACCATTTTTGGATTGGGAGTCGTCTTGTAACAACGCTTATAATGAAATAAAAAAGTTACAAACTCAAGCCGGAACTTTAAGCATTATTGAATTGCCAAAACTAATATTAGCGCAAATGCCAAATCCAAAATTGACGGAGGGATTAGACGACCTTGTTCAAAAATACTGTGGCGGTAATCCAGATGTGCAAAAATTATCAAGAAACGTTGTGTTTAACGTTAAACAATGCACAACAGTAGAACTGGATAAAAAGATAAATATGAAAAATGATTTGGTAAAAAGCCTCTGTGCCAACGTCAAATCATCGTGAGTATTAATTATTAACATGTTATTATTAATTATCTGAGGGTATTCCCGAAAAAAATACCAAAATGGACATTTTTTTTCATAATTTAATTATTTGGGTATTTTTTGGGATGTTTCTCATCAATTATCCATATTGTTAATTATTATCGAATTCAATTAACTATTTATTTTTTCTTTCAGCGTTGAATGGGAAATTCAGTCGAATAAATTTGTCGATAATTGATAGAAGGAAAATAAAAGGATTGACGTCGGAAATAAGGGAATATTTGATTAATTAATTATAAATAACATAGAGAGTAATGGAAAGATATAGAATAAAAGTTTCCGAAAATTTGTGTCGAATTTTTAATGGTTTGGAGTCATGTGACCTGTTCCAAAATTCAAAAAACTAATTCACTAACAATGTATCTGTATAAAATAAGGATATATATTTACATTTAATGTAAACCATAATTTTTAATCCTCAGAATTAACGAATTGTACTTTTCTCCGAATCTAGAGATTCAAATCTTTCGAACTTCTTAACTTCCGATGATGAGAACGCTACGAACGCTATAATATTTGCTTCCCATTTGGCGGCAAAATATCTAAATATTTCTTAACTGCGCTTGCGTCGCACAATTCACTTTATTGGTCATATTTCGCGGGAATTTTAAAAATTATAATAATACAATTTCAATTATTATGAATAAATAATTTTATTTCAAAAATAAAAATATCCATTAGATTATTAATGAAAATATTTATATAATAGTTCTAGTAATTTCATGATTTTTCGCATATTGTGAAGAATATTATTATTTATTCATTAAAATTGAAATTGCATTTTAAGTATTTCCAAAATTCCCGCGAATTGTGACCAATAAGGTAATGGTGCGAGACATGCGCATTAAAAAAGGTACTCTGGTTGGAAGCACTGTTAAAAAAAGGCGCGTAAATTTCTCATTTTGGCGCAGAACCGCAAAGTCCGTACTCCGTCAAACTCAGTCAGTATTTCATGAGCGTCAGTTTGTCGTGAAGTTTTCCAGAATTTCGAGTGATATTTCCACTTTTTTTTCGTGTTCACGTTAAACAATATAAAAAATCAAAATGTTCGAGGCACGTTTAGTTCAGAGCCCGATTTTAAAGAAAGTTATCGAGGCGGTGAAGGAACTTTTAACCGAGGCAACTTTCGAGTGCTCGGATTCTGGAATGCAAGTTCAAGCTATGGATAATGCTCACGTGTGTCTCGTTTCCTTAAATCTGAGAAGCGAAGGATTCGACAAATACCGATGCGACAGGAATTTGTCAATGGGAATGAGCATCACCTGGTAAGAATCGTTTTTTAAATAAACATTGAGGTTAAGTTCCCCGAACAAAGGATTCGAAAAAGTTAAAATCCATTCAATAATTTTAATTTCTCCTCTTCGCTTACTTATTCCTACTTATTTACTGTTTTATAACATTAAAACATTTTTTTTTTACCTCTTGTTTTAACTTGAACAAAACGTGGTGCTCACATTTTTTAAAATCTTAATCTTTCGTTTTGTTTTTCGGTTTTTCGTAATGGGACAGGTAATAAAGAAAATTTCGGTATATTACCGATAGGGCGAGAAGTTGCCGAGAAAATATGAGAAGATTCTTTTTAAACACTTACTTATTTAAATAACATTTACCAAGAAATTTATGCATGAAAAATCTATAGTAATTATAAAATAGGATAATTAATTTTATTTTTTTTATTGACAAAAAATGTGCAAAAATAATTTACATTTTAATAATTATATGAAATAATGTAATTTAATTATCTTATAAATAACCGTGTTGTAAACTTAAGAACTGTTGAAATTTTAATCTTTATAGATAAAACTTAAAAATGAATTTTCCTTTTATTTCTAAACGAACTTTTTAAAAAATAATTTTAGCATGTCAAAAATCCTGAAATGTTCTGGCTCCGACGATACCGTGACTCTGCGAGCATGGGACAATCCAGAAGCAATCAACGTGATTTTCGAGTCGCCAAACAAGGAAAAACTCGCGGAATACGAAATGAAACTCATAAATATGGATCAAGAGCATCTTGGAATTCCAGTAGGTTTTAAAGCATATATTTTATCTCCAAGAAGCTGATTTTAAAGTATCTTAATTTGTATATTTTCTTCTTTAGGAAACCCTTTACTCTTGCACAGTTAAATTGCCATCAGCCGAATTCGCAAGAATCGTCCGGGACTTGCAAATGTTCGGCGAATCAATCACAATCGCTTGTTCAAAGGAGGGAATTAAATTCAGCGCTGCGGGTGACATTGGAACCGGTATTTATATTTAGACAATTAATAATGAAGTTAAAATAACAAATAAAAGATCTGGAACTAAATTTGATTTTACGACAACAGCAAACGTCAAATTGGCACAAACCGCAGAGGCCGATAAAGAAGAGGAAGCGGTCGTGATCGACATGCAAGAACCAGTAAAGCAAGCATTTTCCGCAAGATATCTGAATAATTTCGTTAAGGCGACACCACTTTGCGCCCAGGTTCAGCTTTCTTTGTCCAATGATGTTCCCCTTGTCTGTGAATATAAGGTTGGAGACGTCGGTCACATTAGGTATTACCTAGCACCTAAGATCGAGGACGAGGAGGAAAGCTAAGCTAAGAAAATCTCTTAAGATCGATATTTAATAATCTAGTAGGCTAACTTAATTTCAAAACTCATTTTATTAAGAATTTTCATTCCGTCTGTAATTATTTATTCCGACTTCTTCGTTTTCAATTTGCATTTTCAACAGCATATTGAATTTCATGTCGAAAGCGGAAAACTGAGGAAAACTGTTTGAACATAGAAATTGATTACGTAAAAATCAGTAAGAATAGAAAAAAGTATGTGTAAATTACTGTATTTTTAAAAATGACTGGTTTGAAATGTACGTGTATCGAGAAAGTTTGAATATATTTGAAACCTTTTTCTATAATTCTCAATCTTTTCTTGTCCCAGGTCAAAAAAACCTTCTAAAGTAGCGGTTGAAAACTTGCCCTGACTTCTTGAAGGATATTTCTGAAACGAAGTCTATATATGAAAATTTTCTACATAATTTATATATAAAAATGATTGTACAAAAAACGAGACATCCTGAAATGATTTATCATGTCAAGGAAAATCATTTGAGAGTATATAATTTTGATACAATCATTTGTATGCAAAAATTATACGGTTATAAGTTGATAATTTCATCAAGTTACACGAGTGGGGAAAGTTAATGAAGAAAGGAGATTTCACAAGAATTATTTATTTAAAATCAATTTTTGGAAATAAAATATACTTGAAAATAAGATCATACTTGGTAATCTACGGAAGCCAATATTTGCAAAGGCGTAAATCAGGTAACAATAAGCTAAAAATAAATGTGGACATTCTCAAAAACAGACATATAGATCGACAAGTTTACAGTTAAAATAGATAAGTTGACTAAAACTCTTAAAATTGTAAATTCTTATACGATAACTGATATTTACAGTTTAAGTCTAATGAAAAGTCTTTTAAAATCAGGTTTGCTTGAGAGTGAAATTCATATAATAATGTCTTCTGTGATATTCTCAAGCTCATTGAAGATCTTATCCAAACCCTGAAAAGAATGTTAATTATAGTTTTTTTAATTCCCAATTTTTAAAAAGTTCAGAATATCAAAGTCTACAAGGGAATAAATACTCACATCCGATGGAAGACTAACTTCTATCACATTTTTGCTCACTAGATTCTCGTTAATTTCTTCCTCTGTGTCTTCATCGTCATCATCATCTGGTTCTTCTTCGTCATCGTCCTCTTCAATATCGTCGTCGTCGTCTTCATCATCATCATCCTCGTCCTCCATTTGCATATCTAGTTCCTCATAATCCTCAGGCTCTGCCTTAATTTCCAATAATAAAGCATCTCCCTTTTCTTCAGAATTTGTTGAGGAAATATCCGTCACTGTTGTCACTTCGACTTCGGCTCTCTAAAAACGCAAAAGAATTAACATCCAAAAGATGCTGAGTAAAGTCTAAAATATAATATTACTGATTCAATTTTAAATCGTACATAAATGTGTCAGTCATGTTTTCAGAATCAATTAAATTGAGAAAATCCATTTTCTAAATTTTCAGAAAAGCTGACATTTTGAGAATTGTTGACTTCAAAATCTTATCACTTTAAAATAAAGTTTAGTAGTATATATAAAATACGAAAATTCTTACCCCATTTTGAGTATTTGGTAGCTGCGATATTGCACTCGGATTCGAGGAGGATGGACTTAAAGCTGTCGAGGGAGGTTTGTTCAGACTAGGATCACTGCTTTCATTATCAGCCTCATCTAGCAAGCTACTATTGCCATTATCGCCTTTAACCCCCTTCTTTAAATTCTCATTCTTTTTCAGAAGTTCCTCTTTCACTTTCTTCACATTTTTCTGGTCCCCTGGAAGACAAGTATTTCCTCTCTGCCTCCTAAATCTCACAATTATGCTTCTAGTGTCCCACATTAAATTGTGAGCCTGTTTATAAGCTGTCATCGACTCCTCAACACTGTTATACCGGATAAAAGCGTACCTCGTATTCCTCATTTTTTGAGCATAGCCAACATCGACTCTTGCAGCGCTTGGGAATTTACTCTTGACTTCATTGACATTGACAGACTCTGGTAAATTTCCAATGTACAGAGTGTAAGGATCAATTTCCTCAGGAGTGGGATTATCATCATCCCTGAGGGACTTTCTCTCAACTTTTAAGTGGCCGACACCAAAAGCTATTTTTTCTAACTCTTCTATTGCCTCGTCGATGTTCACCTTGTCCTCCATTTGAATAAAACAATACCTAGGACCACTTGGACTCTGGAAGTGAACGTTTTGAATACCAGGGTGGAACTCTCGAACTATGTCTTTGTTTAAATCCGGATCGGGGAATTTTATTATTAAACTCTGGGCCTTGACTGTCTTGTTGTACTCGTTTTCGATTTTTAAAGCTTGTTCCGCATCTTCTCGATTCCAGGGTCGACTCGGGTAACTCTGGGACATCGGCTTCCGTTGCTTATTCTTCTTCACCATCACATCATCCTAGAATAGAAACGTTCAGCAGACATTAAGGTGGATCAATTTTCGCAGTAAAACAAATTATAATATCAAGACGTAGTCTTGACGTTTTAGTATCTTTAATGATTCTAAAATACCAACCACGTTAACTTTGTTATCAGAATCACCATCCGTCCTTCGGTTTACCACCACCGAATTCATATGACTCATTTGATTAGGCATATTAATCGGCACGTAGCCCATAATCCCCTCGCTCCCAGTAGCAGGAAAATTGTTCCTCTGCCAATCGAGAGCGACGTTTCCCTGAAGGGCAGTTCCGAAATAATTTGGATCAAACGAACCCGAGAGATCCTCGAACCTCGGAGTCCTCCTGTTGTTCTTATTTCTGTGGAAATTATTCCTTTGGTCGTAGACGCTGTTCCTGTTGTTGAATCTATCTCTTCGGGAGAAATTTCCACGAAGGGATAAATCTCTTTGGAAGTTGGGGGCAGTTTGTGAAGAAAGAGCGGCTGTTGGTGGAGTTATCCATTGCCAAGAAGGCGGTGGGTGAGGCCAGGTTTGAAACTGAGACATTTGGGGAGGAACAAAAACATGCGGAGGTGGTGGAACTGCTCCTGAAGGTGGTGGCATTGGAGGTAGAGGAGGTTGTCCCGGAAGAGGCTGATTCGCTGACGTTGTGGTTGATGATGTCGTCGAACCGTAACTGATGAAAGCGTCGTAACCGTAAGGCATGCCTTCCTGTTTCACTATGTACGGCCTTTTTACTTCCCCGTTTTCAGCCTTCATCTGCATCATCAAAATCAAAATTAAAATCACAAAAAGAATTAAAAAAATTCCATTTCCTCATCTTGCTCGACAAAGATTAGAATTAGATATTTCCCTCTGTTGCTTTACTCATTTTTGCATTATAAGCGTAGCTACAGAGCGAACAAATATTCGATTTCGTCACTTTTGGCATAAAACGAAAAGCACGGAACCTAATTTCAAAATTTCTTTTGTTTCGTCTTACGTGAAAAGTATTGAAAGTAGATTTTTTTCATCTCCGTAGGGATATTTATATTTCAAAAATAAATTTAATTCTAATATTTCTTAAGTCAAAGGAAAAGATAGAATTTTAGGGCTATTTTCGATTTATAAGAATTTTGTAGAACCGAATTTAATATTTGTTTTGAATACTGAACTATGGAAAAAAAAGGGTTCGAAATTTATCAGTGAAAAATATTAAAACCAACAACACAAAAAATTGGTTAAAAACACTAAATTTGCAAAGTACTGTTAATGAAAGGTTTTTAATTCTCTAAAAATGATATTTCATACCAATCGAATTTCATTTACGAGAGAAGGCATTTGAATGATTATATATTTACAGGATTTATTTTGTTCGAATTTTGACGACCCTAATCTCTAAACTAAGAAATTCCACTTCCCGCTTTCATTTGGTTTAAAATCGGAGCATTTCACTTTAATTCAGTAGAATTTTATTTTCTATTTTGTTTTTACTTTTTGAGAAAACTTTCACTTTCTAAAAACAGCTAACCTCGAAATCGCGAATATAAAGACGATAAAGACGCTCAGTATTTTTGAAGGAAATAAATTGATATTTCGAGGTAAAAATAATAATTACCGAACGCTTCATGCTGGTGAATAAATAGTCATCAGTTTTTCACAAATATCCGTATTTTACACTCTCTTCATCACTAAATGTCAATATTTTTCAACATTGTATCATGTACACAAAACTGAAAACACACAACTATACAGAATCAGAATGCGACGCACCGACGAACAGAAAAAGGAGAGCAGACAGCGCAGGCAGCGCAGCTGAGCGCAGCAGATCACAGAAGCTTCACAGAAGCCGCAGAAGACCACAGAAAAAAAGAAGATTTTACCTAGATGCGACAACTTGATAAAGTTCGAAAATTCTCAAGAATATAAAACTAGGTAATATTACCGAGAATATTAACGCGCATTTTAAAAGCAATTAGAACAGCTATTATTTTAATGTTTCTAATTTTTTTTATAGTTTGTAACAATTAAGCTTGGTTAAAATCGATAAATCTCTATTTTCTGAAATAAAAATTAAATCTTAAGAATGTATTATTGGAGAATCGAACATTGGTTAAATAAGATTACCGATAATAACCCTTTATTTTACCGATACCTGTCGATACTATCGTAATATTCCCGCAAATACTCCATCTACAAAAAAATTGTTTAGACAAAAATTGAAAAAGGTGATTTAAAGGTCAAGACGATTTTTTAAAATGGCATCTTCTACTTTTGACAGCAGATTTGAAAAAAGCGAAAAATTTTACATAAAAATACGCTATGAGAAATTTGCTTTTGTGACTTTAACGCTTTAAAGGTCAAAAGTCGAGGTCGAATGTCTAAAAACGGTCAGATGCCCTTTTTTGGAATTATCATGGTTTTATGAAAATCACAAGCATTCAAGACCCTCTATTTTCTGTACAACTTATGTCAGAAAAATTTTTTTGTAGATGGAGTATTTTAAGAGATATTTCCAATAATATATTAAATTTGTACACCCTGTATATATATAAATATAGTTATATAGCAAAATTCGGGATTTTCTCCAATAAAATACTGTTAACTGTTTTAATTAAACATTTCAGTATTTTAATGAGTCATTTATCATTCCTTCGGAATTGAAACTCTTTAAAATTTACTCTGAAGGCTGTGATGCTTACTTGCTATTTGAATTTAGCGCCTCAAAACGTCACCTCCCATAACGCACTGCGAACTACGTCTAGTTCATATTCCCGCCACAGGGCGTACCGTGACTTTATCACTGACCTGGCAGAGCAGCCATGTTCAACAATCTGTGGTTTCGGAACCATTCGGGTGCAATTCGGGATGCTTCGAGATATGCGGGGAAATTCAA
>JAUESI010000002.1:3066519-3081346 GCA_032275145.1 Synergus laeviventris
ATATGATAGAATATATCATTTAAATTTATATGAATAATTAATATTTATCTATTTTTAAATATTGTAATCTCCTCAATTTACTCAACAAATATTAGTATTAAATACCTTTTTTGCCGATTTCCGTTTCTCTGGACGAATCATAAGATTGGAAGTTGTATAAATTTTGAGGAATTGAACTTTGGGCTTCTTGGCTTTGCAAATTATTTTCATAGCCTACAGTAGTCGCTGTGAATCGAAGAAAAGTCGAAGAATAAAGAGCAATTCCCGAAATAATCGAAAACCCTAAAGTAAAAATGCAAATCATTTTCAGAAAGGATTTCAAACGAAATTTTCTCCTTAATCCTCTCACAATTTTTCCTGCTTCAAACGAACTTAATTCTGTATCTTCTGATAATTTATTTAATCCATTTTCCATTATTAAACAATTTTTTTTATCCTCTGACAATAATCTACCTTTTTCACAATTTTCCCTTTGAAAAAATTCTCTTTCTTCCGAAGCAGAAAACTTACCATTTGTGTAAAGGTCTCTGAACTGGTTATTTTGAAATTTGTCCTCAAAGTCAGATATTTTATCCCTCAAATTTTTGTCGCCAATTATGTCCGAAGCAATTTTGAACGGTTCTAAGTTATTGTAGGATAATTCGTCCCTTTTTATGAGGATCTTGAAGAGACCCTCGAAGTCAGAAATTCGGTCGAAAGCTCGGTTGGAGTCAATTGTATCCCGGAAATTTTCTTTTAATTTTATAAAGGCTGCACTTGAGGTTTCGGATTTTGATAAATGGTGTAATACTGTGTCTTGCAGCTCTTTAAAAATGGTAGAAATTACACTTTTCGAGGACGACGGTTTCATTTTCACTGGGCAAAGTGAGGTCAGTGAGGATGAATCCCGGAATCGTAAATTGGAACGATTTGATATTGCTTCTTGGGATTCCCCCGGTAATATGTTATTTTGAACTCTTAATGTCATTTTTACCTCTCTACGTTTTCCTATTTTTTTAATCCCCCTTCCTCAGTATCATTGATTTTTAAGTCAGTTTTGAGGTTTGAAACTTGGTCGTTTTTGGTTCAAAGATGAATTCTTCATGAGGTTATGTTAGATTATGTTTGTAATTAAGTAATTGACATATTCACTATATTTCAATATCTATTTTTTGATTCGTCATTTCAGCTTCTTGGAAGGAAATCACCCCTTCCTGGGGTGAATTTTTGAAAATGAAAAGCACGGAGATTTGATTTAAAACGAGATAAAAATTGATAAGAACTACAAATTAAGCATTGGTCGATTTTTTTAAATGTAATTTTACTATTTTCACTGTATAGTCACTATAGTATATAAAATTTCATGGAATTTTGGTTTAATAAAAGGTTTCAAAAAACTTTCAAGGTCCCGTGCAGGCTCGTGAAACATTATAGAAATGTTCTAAAGATGGCGGCGGGAAAATTCAAATTATGCACAAAGTGCCTTCAATTCCTTCCGCTTGCAACTTGCAACCCTAAATTTCAGTCAATGTTATTAGTTATTAACGCTGTTGCATAAACATTGGCACCAACTGGATGGGACTAAACTTTATTTTGTTATTATCTAAAAATAGTTTTAGTTTCTGAAACACTATTTAATAAAATATTAAAATCAAAATTTAAAAATGTATATATTTTATTATTTTATTGAATAGCTTTTCAGAAACAAGAACTATTTTCCAAGCACTAAAATGTTAAGAAATGATTTTTTATGAAGATATCTAAAAAATTAAGTTCAGTATACCTCATGCATTTGGTGCCAATGTCGTTTATGCACCAGCGAACGGCCATTGTGGATTATTACGTCACAACGTGACCAGTGTAGCCAAGATAAAAGTAAAAATTTAATGTTTTCACGCGCTTATTTAAATATTTTGAATGGAAGACAAAAATAAGCTTAGACTGTAAAAAAATAGCTGAAATTTAAAAGCAGTTAATTTGCAACAAAAGTATTTCAAAATCGATAATATATGGTATAATTAGAACATATAAATAAAAAATACGATACAATATCAGAGTCATCTCTGCTAATAAAATATTTTAATTCACATAGCGCTAAGAGTGGGTAATATGGAATCTATCGGTAACATACGGACTGTCAGTTATACACCTACCACTGGTAAATTAATTTTAAATGCTTTAATATTTGGTTCTTTAATTTTTCAGTGCTACAACTTTCTCACTATTACATTTTTCTAATATTTTATTTCCAATTGTAGACTTCTCCTAGGTTTCTTTTTTATCAATTGCCTACTTCGGTAACGAACTTACATTCAAAACATACCTAGTCGATAACATACCGACGGTCGGTATACTAAATTTTAATTTAAAAATTCTTCCGTTTGAAATGAGGAAACTAATTTATATATATAGATTATAGATAGATATTATTTATATACAATAGATACATTTTTATGAGCATTTTATTGCTGATAGTATCAAGTGACATTAGTATGAAGAAACATAAAAGAGAATGATTATATTCCAGTTTATGGCGATAATAAAATATACTAGTAAATATAGAAGGTATATTTCTACCATATTTACTCACAACTCCAATTATTATCAGAATCACCCGGTAAAAATATTATGTAATATTATTAGTATTATTTAATGCATAGTATTAAAATTACTTTTGCATACAATTCAAATTTGAAAAATGTTAATATAAAAATGTTATTAAAAAATAAAATTTCTTTATGAACTTACAGAACAAGTATTTCCTAGGTTTTTGAGAACAGCGTGGATATTTATAATGAGAGTTACTAAAAGTCGGTAATTTGCCTTCTCTTGGCAACTTTTCTGTAATCGATAACTTTTCATTAAATAAGTAGGAGTTGTTAAATTTGAAAAAAATTCTGTTTTCATATTTTATTTCACGTTAACTTTAAGGCTATGTATTAGTATCCGATCCCTATCTTACCGGCATTTTTTCTTTGCAATGCCATTTCTATATTTATTGAGATATCGTGTTAAAAAATTCTGCAATTGAATTAAATGCACTAAGGTACATTTATCTAGTCCTAAGTATTTACATTTATTAAAAAAAAATTATTTTGAAAATTTTATTTTAATAAAAATTTAGGACCAGATAACTTTAATTACTTTAACTTTAATTTTAGAAATTTTGAATTTAATACCTCAATAAATTTAGAAGTAACGTTGCAGAGAAAAAATTTCGGTGAGGTAGCGATCTTTTTTTTTGAATAACTTATAATACATGACGAAAATAGTTCACATATGACTTTAAAAAAGTTCTTGCTAATTTTTGAATTCGTTCATTTTAGACTTTGTAACAAAAGAAGAGAGACAAGATGAAAAAAAAGAATAAGCAGGTGAGTGAATTTGGGTGCTTTAACCTGCGAGCTTTTTTTTGATCTCCAGACTATGTTTTGTACGTATTTATTTTTGCTGGAAAAATTTACCCACTAGTCAAGTAAGCTTAACTTTTGCGCTCATAATTTCCTTTTTATTGAAGTTTTTACAACGATTTCAAGTTTCTTATAGATTATAAGAGCCTCCAAATAATTATGGCACTTCTCTGTAGTCAAAATTCCTGAACTGTCACTGTCATTATGGCAAAAGTCGATACCAAAACTTGGATTTCTGGTAAGAATAGATGTTATTATATTATTTCCAAATTAGTAAAAAAAAGTCCGAATTTTTTTAATTATCTGTTATTGATATTATTTATTTGATTTAATATTTATAATTATTTATATTTCATTTAGAACTTGGGCAGCAGCTCGAAGTATCGGAATCAAGATGCGAGTCCATAAAATCTCAATTGAGTTATATGAAAAATCTTTATCAAGGTTTTCCAGAAGAACTAACCGAATTAAAATCTCCATGTTATACACCTCAACGTTCTAAATCTATTGTGAATAGTGACTTTTCGCATGGATCAAATGAATTCGAAGAATTTATGAAGAAAGAAAATGATCAAATGAAAACTTACATGAAAGAGATTCATAAAATTCAATGCATGGTGGAGGAAACGCTTGGTAGATAAATAAGTCAATATTATAAAATTATTATTATTAAAACCAAACATATTAATTAATTTTGAGCTAACAGTCGGTAACTTGCCGACAGTGGGTAGCTTACTGACCGTCGGTAGCACACCTGCAGCCGGTAGCATACCTACAATCGGAAAGTAGATTTTAGATAGTACACAAATTTTGATTTTAAGCTGAAACTCCTAGAACGAGCCGGGAGAAAAGTGTCAAGTCAGCTCGAATTTCTCCGGAAATAAAAGGCTTAGATTTCGTGAACAATGGTAAAGCAGAAAATCAAATTAAAATGGCGGATCTCATGCCGAAATCACCTCGTATAATTTTGTCGTCGATGAAGCAAGAAAACAAGGTGGAAAATAATTTTTGGATTCGATTCAATTTCATCACTGAGTGATTTAAAATAAATAATTAACTTTAATTTTACTAGAGTTGCATGGATCGAATCGCTAGCGACAAAATTTTGAAAATTAATCTGGATTTAAATTCAGCTGAAAGCAGCTGTTCTCAAAAGAAGGACGGTAGAAGACACTTAAGTGGTAATTTGAGTAAACTAAAAAATTGAACTGAAGCTTGAGTTCTGATTAAATTTTTTTATTTCTATTAGAAAACACTACTACCGAACAAGAGGAACAACGAGACAGTCCAGAATTTCAAAATGAATCTATGAAGGAATTGATTTTGAACCTTTCTCGAAGTGTGGAATGCATGCAGATAAATAAAAAGAAGAAAATTAGCAAGACTGATAAAAATACCTTCAGGAAGGCAACTGTTAATAAATCCTTGAGTAGTAGACGGAAATCAAACGGAAAAATGAACGAGAGCATTGTTACAATTGCGAAAGTTCGGAAGAAGAAGGGCAGATTGAGGAGTGTCAATTCCAAAAGCACCATTGCCACTCGTGATACAAGTTTGTCTGACAGAAGAGACCTTAGGAGAAAAAAGCAGAAAAGTTTTTTTCACAAAACGAGTAAGGAAATATTTTGGATTAATAAGAATTTATTTAGAATT
The DNA here is from genome assembly GCA_032275145.1 of Synergus laeviventris. NCBI lineage: Eukaryota > Metazoa > Arthropoda > Insecta > Hymenoptera > Cynipidae > Synergus > Synergus laeviventris. The sequence continues at coordinate 3,071,562 of JAUESI010000002.1, forward strand.
AATTTAGCGACATTTATAAGTGAATCCAAGTCTGGTACCAATTATCCAATTATAGTACCAATGATATAAATCTGATACCAATGATCCAAATTTATTACCAGTATGGACGCAATCCCAATATGTCGGTAAATGTTGATAACAGGAATCTCAAATTCGAAATTAATGAAAATATTTTTTTTAAATTAATTTTTAGGTCAAAGTCTGACTTCACAACGCCAACGAAATCAGGAAATTTCAAGAAAGAGTGAGCAAAACTGCAACGAAGTTATCGAACTTTATCACAACCATGCAGTTAAAAGTGGAAGCCTTTCAGTAGTTTCTAGCAAACATTCTCGTCTGGATCATCATTTTCCAGAGTCCTTGCATGGAACCTCATACATAAACAATCACAACAGAAAATTGGAAAGTCGACCAGGCGATGTTAAAAAATCTGAGACCAAACAAAAGTTGCTAAATTTGGATATGCTTGAAAAAGAGAATATTTCTAACGGGTATAATTTATAAATTTTTGTATTTCAATATTATATTGATGTCTATTTTGATCAAGATTTATTTTCAGAACTACAAAGGAAGATTGTAAAGAAGAAAATTTTGAACAGATAGAAACAAATCCTTATCCGCACATCTATCCAGGATCCAAATTTTACGATCCAATGATGGTGAGAAATTACGAACAGCCGACAGTTTCCTCAAAATTAAAACGAGTTCAAAGGTCATACTACAACAGGTTCAACTTTCAGAATATTCCTTTTGTTGTTGGAACTTCCATCTCTCCAAGCCACAATCTAGGTCTTAATATTCAACAAGTACGGTATGACGTCGATAAATGATTGTGAAAAAAATTTGTATTATTCCAAAATTTCTATCCGTCTGAATCCAAGGCAAATCAGAGCAAATAATTCAAGTCGAATGAATCTGAAGTTAATCCAAAACCGACTTATCAAGCCGAATCAAACGAATTGATTTGAATATGAATTTTTTATTTGAATCGTATTAGATCGGATTAATTCGGACAGAAATCATAGGATACAAACTTCGATATGAAACGGATTCAGACGAGTAGATATTTTTCCACTCGAAACTTTCGCCAGGGAAAGCTTTCCACGTTCAAGTTCGCTTGCCCTAAGTTTGAGATTATTCAATTTTCCTTACCAAACAATAATTAATTAAAATTAACATTCAAAACTTTTAATAATTAGGTATTGAGTATAATGAAGGCTAAGCAGTCGAGACCAACTGGAATTACACCGTTGTTAATTCGAAAAGTTAGCCAAGGAATAAAACCCATGACGTCACTTTTGTCTCAAATAAGTAGTCGAAATGGTTTTCCGATTCAAAGTAGAACTCAATTTGCATCGGCTAATAGAATTTCCAATTTGCAATCAAATCATTCAACGACGCAGCAAAACTACAGCAACAGAAATACTTGTGAAACTCTTTATGAGGAAAAAGAGGTTTGTTGAGTTTAAGGGTCTTGGTTCAAAATCTTAAAATTCAATTTCTTCATTTTATTCAATTCAATTTATAACATCCTTAATATCTGCTATTTTTATTGCACTTGTAAGAAAATTAATACGATTATTTTTTATACCTAGGAAAATGATTGGATTGGACCAAACGAGAATTCTGGCCATAAAGAGAGCCAAAGCTTCAAGAATAAAATAATTAATGGAAAGAAGTTTAATGGCCAGGGAAAAATTTCGCACAGCAGTTTGATTAAGCAAAAAGAGGTGTTTTTATATTATTTCATTGCTTAATAATTTTAAGTATAGGTATTAATTTAAAAAAATTGATAGATGGATCTGAATATGGGAGACCAAAAGCTCAATTATCAAAATGTATCAAATAATTCGAAAGGGATTCGAGATGTTTTACTTAAACTTCACGGTCAATTTGAAGAGATGAATACGTGAGTTCATAATTTTATAGTTAATTTTTTTTTACATTCATCTTGTTTTTTACATCTAAATATCGCGACAGGAGGTACGAAAAATTGGAAGAAAGGGCAGAGAAATTTAAGGATAAATCTCTAACTAAAGAAATAGAGAAATTGGATGCTGAACTCACGGCGAAAGAAGAAGAAATTAATGCTGTCGTTGGTCTCTACACAGAAGTAAAATTTGTCAATAATTAATTAAGGGTGTTGAATCTCGGTTCAAACCTAAAAATTCGATTTCTTCATTTTAATCGAATAGTAATAATATTAAATTGTTTTTCGTTCTGTACGCATTCTTCTATATAAAAATAGAATACGTCCACAGAGCCAAAAATGTCTAATCATAATATTTGTTAAGCAAAATAGAGAAATCGAATTCTTGCGTTAAAGAGCCTGGGCCCAAAAAATTGTAATATAATATTATAATAAATATTTTAATATTTAAATTGTTTTTAGGTAATGGCCTTGAAGAAACAGATGAATATGAAGACAGAGAGAAATAGTTTTGTTTGCGTATCAACAGAATCTACAAAACCCTGTCCAATAATTAGTCATTTTCAAAATTCTCGAGTTCGAAGCTTTAACGGGGGAAATATTCGAGAAGCCTCGACAGGAACTCGATTAACAGGTCTTCTGCGGCAAATCCAGATGTTCCAATGGCAGCTCAAGCAATCTTCGTAAAACAGAAAAATGTTGAGATCAAGCTATAATGCAAAAAGAAAAAAAAAGTATTAAAAAATTGTGTAAATATTTAGAATACAATCTGGAAACAAAACTACTTTTCCAAAGTCATCGAATAGATAAAAAGACAAAATTTGATAGACTCGATTTTTATTAATCCGACTGGCTATCTCATAAAGTGTACATGTATTTTAATGTCGGCATGACTTTATAATATGCATTTCATTATACATATTCAACATGCGTATAAACGTCGAAGAATTAGAGATTCTCTTTTATAAGATTATTCTTGTTTCTCTTCATTTGATGCGTAGGTCGCCTTTGCTTGAATATACATATATATAATATATATTTATATATTTTTTATATAATATATCTGCACGTTAACACTCAATAATGGACAGGAGCGCTATTGTAATCTATTTGATAATTTATCATCCGTTAATACTATGTCTTATTGTATTTCTATCAATTATCAAAGTGTCGTCATTTATTCTCAATCGAAGTGATCGCTAATCTCTCAGAGTCTATCGCTAGATATGTAATTATACGAATTTCAGCAGATTTACAATGTTTGTTTCCGATATATTTCGTTTTTCAATCAAGCTCCTCGTCCACGATTGTCCACTTTTTTTTATACAAAGCCCGTGATAAGAAAAAAAAAAAAAACATCAATATGAAAATGAAGACGTGAAGATGAGAAATAAATAAATCGATGAGAATAAATAAATTTCTAGGCTTTCTTTAGTAGCTACACATCTAGATAAAAGGTACTTTTCAGTCTTCTCGACAATCTTAGCCAATTGTTTCCTTAGTTAAAAAAATCTTCCTCTTTTATGAGGAGTCAACAAATTTTTTTTCTCCAATCCAGAGCCAATTTTTTCTCACTTTTTGTATTAAAAATACTTTTTATTTCAATTCCGCGGACAAGGAACTCGACCTCTTTAAAAATTGCTGTTCCTCGAACACTGACGGTCGTTTTAATATAATTATTAGTTTTTGTTATTATACACAAAAGTAATTATTGATCTGACAGCGTGAACTTTATAGTATTTTTTAAATATTTTGTAAGTCGCTTTGTTTCGTACCGTGCTAAAAAAAGTACCTCAAGCAACACGCCAATATAAAATATCTTAGAGCTAGGATAATATAATATTTTTTCTCTCGCACGCACTCTTGCACTCTCGATTTTACACGAGGATCGTGTTTTCACCTCGCGGATAAATGAGAACAATTTTGTGGCGTCGAATATCAAAAATTATAATTTCTCACGCCGAATTTCCTGCTCTCAAAAAAAAAAAACTTTGAAGTCAGGAAATTCGCCTTAACCTTCTCTGCGATCGCTTTTGCCTCGACAGTAAGATATCAAATTTTCAAAAAACAATCCTTCCTCACACATCTCTTCTCACAACTCCCCCAACTTTATATCACAGACTAAAAAATGCTTTGGTCTACAAAATTGTTGATTTCATTTTTTTTCCTTTATCCCTCGCGTAACAGCGAACAATTAAAAAAGTCCCTTCCAGTTATTTTTCGGAATTCGGTAGTCGAAATGCAGTGCGATTGCCGAGTTTTCTTCTCCAACGAAGAAAACGTTTCAAAAATAGAATTAAAAAAAACAACTTCCACAATGAAATTAAGGAAAAGATATTGTATCCCAAGAGCTCAGGTAGCACCGTAAAAATCGCGAAACGATTTACAAATTATATAGAATATAATGAGAGTCTCTACTCGACTATGAAAGAAAAATATTGGAAGCGCTTAAAATTCAAAGTCTATTCAGATATTAATTTTCCAATAGAGAGTAGAGACTCCGCAATAACAGAAAAATCAACGAGTCCTTAATATTCATTTAAGGGTGTTGGATCCAGGCCAGAATCTCAAAATTAGATTTTTTCATTTTACTCAATAAAAATTATATGAATATGTTTTCTCTCTGTAGCGTTATTCAATCATTAAATAGAAATTATGTATACAGAGCGAAGAAATATTTATTTCTAATATTTGTTGAGTAAAACGTAGAAATTGAATTTCGAAGTCAAAACTTAGCACCCTTAATGTCACAATAATCAAGATCCTAACATTTAATAGTACTCTCATTAATATTACAACGTGTGATATTTCTTAAGAGGTACTTGTCGCACAAATAATGTCTGTAAAAAAATCCCTTCGAAATCCGGTTCGGAGGGACTGGGAAGCTTTAGCACTTGCGAGTGAGAAATTGCACGAACCCTCTTCTCTTTTTTTATTTAAATCTTGCTTTCTTATTTCAATGTCAGTTCGATTTTTTTGAAAAATAGACAAACGGAAAAAAGATCGAAATTTGTCAAAAATGGTACGAAAGTTAGTAACAACTTGAGATCTTTCTCCAAACTTAACTTTACGAGGAAAAACGTATCAATTTTTATAATTAAAACTAATTAATATCGTCTTAATTAAAATCGCTTGAAAAATTGTATCTTTATTAATCTGCTTTTACGCTAGTAATACTAAGTCGATGAACAAAGTTTAAATCCGAATTCGAAGTAACTTTGCAAGTCTCTACGTAGGTTTATTAAAATTACTAAGTGATTTTAGATTAGCTTCGGCAACTAGCTTTTAATACTCTGCAAATCTTAATTCTTGACAAAAACTCGGGACTTCTCTTCTTAGTTCCTGGGGTTCGAAGTCACCTTTTTGGAAAAAGTCTGGCGAATTTCAATCCAAACTTGCCAGACTTAGATACTGCGTCAAGCGTTTTTCGCCACAAGGGCATCGATCAATCTTAATTTCGCCTTTGTTTGTTTATAGGATTCGTAAATCATGAGAACCTGAGGGCCTCGATCTTCCCTCTGCATTCGACGACCAACTCGAGCTTCAAATTGAGCCTCGAGTTCTTTTAAGGCTCGACGAAAACGCTTTTTTTCCTCTCGGGTTACTCGCTGCTGGACCAGAAGCTCTTGTCTGAAAAAGTAGATTCAAAACTTTAAATTAAGAACTTTAGATCCAACAATACTGTACTATCTTTTCCAAAAACCTGGATCCAACAGCCTTAATGAAGATGTGAGTCAGTTGGACCCGAGATGAGTTTGATGAAAGTAGAGATGGTTTATTTGGATTAACATTTTAAAAAAGTACCACAATATACTAATATATTCTAAAATTTTAATTGATAAAATACTCACTGTGGCAAAGCGTGAAGACTTTCTCCAATGCCTCGACTTCCCTCACTGCTGCTATGTTGACTGTCGCTATCAGTTGGAAATTGATCTACATTCCCAATACAATCTAGGATTCCACGATGAGACATATCCGGTTCACTGGCTCTTCTTTCTCCATCACCTGCATTTCCAGGCAAAGAAGAAGATGTGAAATCCATGGCTTCGTGTTCCAAAATTGTCGCCAATTCCGACATGCTGTCCTTATTCTTGTTCTAAAAAATTATAAAAATATATTTTTTAATACTTTAATATTAATATTTTCACTTATTTTGGAGTTTTAAGGGTATTGGATCCAACTTCTAATCTCAAAATTCGATTTCTTCACTTTACTTAACAAATATTATGATTCGAATTTTTTTTTTGCTCTGTACGCATAATTACAATTCAAAAAAGAAAATCGTTACAGAACGAAAAAATATCTAATCATAATATTTGTTGAGTAAAACGAGGAAATCGGTTTTCGAGGTCAGAACTTGGAACACCCTTATCTCCTAGTTCAAAAAATTAATTTCAATCAATTTAAATAAATTTTTTTTAAAACTCACAGCTCCAGCTCTGATCAAAAGTCTCTTAAGGGTTCTGTATTTATCATACAAAGATCTGACGATTACTCGATCTTCTTTAGAAACAGGCCTCCCAAAAACGTTTTCAATGTGCAGCAAAGCTTTCTGCACGGCAGTTTTTTCATCCATCAGCTGTTCATAAGACAATTCTTCCATATTTTCAGTTCTGTTGTGCTTAATTCTCTTCTCAGCGAGTTTTCTCTCAACATCCTTAACCATCTCCTCCATAGTAGTTGTCCTTGACTTCTCCTGACTATTATTATTATTGGTTGGACTTTTTTCATTAACTCCGTTATCGTTGCTTCGCAGCAAAACTCCAATAAGACCTTCCTTCAAAGTTTTGTGCTCTTTTCGAACTTTGCTTAATTCCGAGCATATCTTTTTTATATCACGGTTGCTCATTTTGTCGGAGTGACTTGGACGATAACCAAAGTTCTCCTCGAACTCCTCTTCGTATCTTTTAATCTTCTTCTTGAGGCCGTTCATGTGTTTTGCTAGATTCTTCAGGCTAAGGTCGTTTACATTTGGGGCGTCGTGTTGGTCCTCGTCTTCGGTGTAGAATCTTCTAGGTACGAGGAGAGAGTTCCTGGGGGAAAGCATCGCTTCTACTCTCGCGTTTGTTTCTTCATCCTGGAATTGCAAATTTTCAATTTGATTTAAAAGAATGTACAATACGTAAATATAATTTAAGAGATTTAAAATGAATTTCAGACTTGGAGAGAATTAAAGAAATTAATAACAATTTCATGATATTTGAAAAAAACAACCTTATACTTTTACTTACATTGCCTTGGCGATGTTGGAATCCCCAATTTGTCAAGGTCGGATTATTCAAATCTTCGTGATCGACAATTGGTGGACGAGCTGGAGAGGGAGATCTACTTGGTCCACTACTCAGCATCTCCAAAAAACTCTGACCTGATTCCTGAATATTCTTGGGACTCTTAGGGTCCGTGTAGATATTTTCTAAACTCTCTTCGTTTTCCTAAAAGCATTAAACGATTAATTAATAACCGTTTCATTAATTTATTAACTATTATATATATTCGGTTGATTTATAATTCCTTGCTTTGTGCAAAAATATTTAAATTAAATATTGTTTTGGAAATTGAATACATTACAGAAATTTCTAATTTACATTATGATACAAAATTCAATATAATTTCACGCACTTTACTCGCCTTCAGGTCGGAATTAGCGGATTTGTGAATCTTCCTGCGTCTAATCTGCCTCCTTCCTCTTGGAGTGACACTCCTGCTGAATCTTTCACTATTTCTTAATCGTTCTACGTCGCAATCGAATCTTTCAGACGCCAGGACAACATCACAAGGCGAGGGTACTGGTGACGATTTTATTGAAACTGGAGAGACGTTTGTCCTCTCGTGAAGAGGCAAACTTCCACACCTCTGTAAAAAATTCAAATTAATATATTAAGAATTAAAATAATTCGTGTTGAGTGGAATTTTACTCTCAATTCTTAACGTACATTATTACTGATGAGCCAGGGAGAATAAAGTAAATCACGAGGATTAAAGCAGATAGTTACACGTTACTATCTGCCGATTGAATGCTAGTCTAAGATGAGTAGTTAGAGTTCAGAAAAGGTAGGATTTACAAAATTGGAAGGTAGGGGCAAAGGTCCAGGATTTGAGAGCACCTGCTAAAATTACGTTAAAGGTAAAGGTCGAGTACCTATTATTTACTACCGAGTGATAGAATTCGGTCCTCAAAAATCTCACTGAAGGAAAAACTCGTCAAAGATTGAATTATTGTAAACATGTTCCAAGGGATGCATTGGATTAATCAAGGTTTAGATATTTGACTACAGTTTGGATTTAAAATACTCACGACTCCGTGCCCCATTTCCGGTTGGAGTTGTGACAAAATAGGGAGATGTTTCTCACTATTAAAATCCTCGTGGCTGCTTACTCTTCGAATACTTTCAGCCTCGTTTCGTGTATTTTCCAAAATTCTCTCCTCGCTGTTACTCCTGAAAAAAAAAGAAAAATTAAAATAATAGAAGTTACATAAAAAAAAATTCTAATTAATTGAATTATTGCCTAACACTTTTAAGAAACCCTAGAAAAACTTCTCAGTGGCAATTCGAACCACAGAACTCACACAGACTACTAAATTTTAATCTAATTTCATTTCCTAATCTATTTTGCTGTAAAAAATACTCTAGGGTTTCCGCTTTTAGGAAATCCAATTAAATAACAAGTGCAAAAATTTCTCGAGACGATCTGAACCCAAGCAAAATAAAATTATAACTTAAATTTGATACTTAATTTCTTTTACTAAATTAAAAATGTGGATGTGTTTTTTTTTATTATTTTGTACCGTATGAGTTTTCTTTCCAGGCAACAGGATTCACGACGATCCTTTCTTTTTGGTGGTTTCGGGGCACAATCCGGAGAAGAGTCCTCAAAGGACTCTTCCTGCTCGCCCTTCAAATCCTTGCAGACCTTGCAATCAAAAACACCGTTCACTCGTACGCTGAAACAAAAAGAAAATTCTATCAAGGACTTCGTCAACTTTTTTGCAAAATTCTACTTTTATCTCATTTCCATACTTGAATGCTTTTCAGCTAGTTAAATATAAATTATTCTTTGATTGAAACCAAATTTATTCATTTTTATTTACATATATAAATTAATTCTAAAAAAAGATAAAAAATATATTCTGGAAATTTTCCATTACAGGAAATAAAAAATAGAAACAGTAGAATTGAGTTCGAGACCAAAAAGTGTAATTTAAAGTTTTCCAGGGGACAATTTCCTCTCTTGCATAAGCAAGAGAAAAAATTGTAGGCTGACTCGATAATTTCATGATCAAGGTCTCGACTTCTGACCACACAATAGAGGCAAAGTCCTACTGTTTAATTAGCAACTAATTATGAATTAATTTTAATTCGGATTCATCTTTCATTATTTCATTTTGAAATTTTGACATTTTTCAAAATAAATTAATAAATAATACATAGGAGCAATTCAAATTAAATAGAGAGAGAAAAAAACAATTTTAAACATTTTTAATAGATTTTAAGGGATTTATAAAGTTTTAACAAATGACTAATGCTAGAAAATTATTATGTCCATGACACGCTGGAATTAATGACTGACATAATTGAAATTCGATTTCTGTATTACTTTTTCATCCCAGATAACGAGGTTATTTTATTATCTCAATAAATATTCAGGAGTATTTTTTTATAACTCCTGAAATGATTTACATTTTCATGTCAATTATTCCATTTCTTTCGAATAAACAAAATTCAGGGGAAAATAATTATAGAATAATGATGAAAGCTGATTGTGTAAAAAAACCAAAAACATATCAAATTCTGCTTGCTATTGAATTTTTTCTGCGTCATTGAAAAGAGGGTCAGTTACATTAGTTGCAATC
>JAUESI010000002.1:3110585-3121923 GCA_032275145.1 Synergus laeviventris
GTCTGACTCTTGTTTCATTTCTATAAACCAGTAAAGTACCGTGACGTCATTTCTTCGAAAACGTCGAAAACCAAAGAGAATTCTACAATCAGAATAAAGAATTTCTTGTCATTCTGGACAAGAAGCTTTCTGATTAGTCACAATATGGACAACTTTGAAATTACCAACCAGGTTCGAATTTTTGCCGCTGGTTCGGAACCAGGTTGCACGATTGCGCTGAGCTTGTTTAATAATAATATAAAATGATTATTAATAATTATAATTTATGGAATTTGCCGAAAAGATGTAACAAGGAAATTTCAGTATAGGGATTTCCTACGAATTATTCTTGAGAAATTTAACACTAAATACAGTTTTATAATAGGACAAATATTTTTACAATTATGGATAGGTAAATTTCGCATATAATAATTTATTCATCGTAATTGTAATCTGATTTTATATATATATATATATATATCAGTGCTCTAGTCCAAATCTAGTCTCTAGCAGAGAATTTATCTCTACAGTTCCATTTTACCGCCAACGAAAGGTTGAAAAATTTTAAACAGGCGGCAATTTTGAATTCCTAACTAGTCTTGGCATGCGAGAAATCATTTTTCTTTATTAAATCTCAAAATCGAATTTTTATTATGATTCATGCATATTTGCTTATTTAATTAACATGCAACTGGATTTAAAAAAACTGCATAAAGTCGTGACTATTGTTTCTCATTAAGGGTGTTGGGTTCAAGTTTCTGACCTCTAAATTCAATCTCCTCGTTTTACTCACCAGCTATTTGAAATAAATATTTTTTCGCTCTGTAGCGTTCTGCACTTTTTAAATATAAATTTACGTACATAGCGAAAAAATATATATTTTTTATATATGTTGAGCAAAACGATGAATCAGAAATCTAACTTCATAATTCTATCATTTCATTTTACAAAAAAAGTATTATATTTGATTATAAAACACGGACAACGACACAGTCATTAGCTAAGAAAAAATACTCAAGAAATTCTCAAATTTCCAAATAAGAAATTAACCCTTGATAAATAAAGCTTGTTCAATAATTATGATTTTCTTCTTAATACATTTTTCAATTTTCTTCTGCCTGCATCTGAAGTTCTTTAAGAATCTGAGCTTTTTGTTTTTCGAGCTCATCTTCCGAAAGCTCGTGGTGTTCGGCGTCTTCCTCTTTTTTTCTTCGATCTGGAGACTCTTCAGAAGATGGAATCCTCGAATGTGAACGCTGTAAACAAAAAAGAGAAATAAAGAAATATTAATGAAATACAGTTTTTTATTCGCAATGATAATTTATACGCGAATTAACAGTCTCTGTTGCAAAAATATAAAAAAAAGGTCTTCTACTATTACTGAAAGTATAAAATTACGAGATGGACCAAATATCAAATACGAAAAAATAATAAAGAAAAAGTCCCTTTCCTATTATTATAGAATAAGTTATTTATATTTATATTACAAGAAATATATTAGTAGGTAGCATAATGTTTAAAAGTTGACTCTAGTTACCGAATGACTACGACCCCGTTTCTTTTTATTTTTCTTTCTCCTCGACTTTCTCGTTTCAGATTCAGAACTATCGGATTTGCTAACCATACTTGCAGATCTGGATCTCTTCTTTTTCCCACCTTTCTCACTTGTTTCGGAATCCTAAAAGAGGAAAAACTGATAATTAGAACCGCAAAAAATAGAAAATCCTCAAATCAGCCTTGTAAATTTTTTTTATACCAAGCCATTTTAATTCCTGGATATTCATTTTTGTAAAAATTTCGATGCCAAATTTCGAATTCTTCATTTTACACAATGACAGAGACACAAAAAGTATTAAAAGCAAATATTTTTGTGCTCTGCAAACCTAACTTTATTCCGAAACAGAATTCACCTACAGGCTGAAAAAATATCTAACTCTAATATTCCTTGAGTAAACTAAAGAAATGGAATTTTTAAACTCCAAAAATTTCCCACAAATTGAATTTAAAATTAAACAATTTAGAATATTTTAATTTTTAATTAGTCCACTTGAAACATTTTCAACTTAAAATTCATGAAAGTCATTTTAAAGTCATTCAAATTCATGAAAGTCTTTAAAAATCCACGAAAATATTTAAAATCCCTAAATATTCTTAAAAACCTCTTAAAATGCCGTGAATTCCCTTATAGTTTCACGAAAAAATTGAAAATTTCTTTAAATTATTTAAAGTTCCACAACAATTTATAAAATCCTTCAAATTCCTTAAAAATTTTGCGAGTGCATATACTAAGAAATATTTAAAAAATTACGCTATGAGATCTGGATCGACTCTTCCTCTTTGGCTTCTTCGTCTTCTTTTTCCGACTCCTGATATGATGGTGACTACAGCTTTCTTCAAGCTCATGCTGATACTCCTTAAAAATTCTCAGCCTCTCACTCTCTAGCGAAACGGCTTTAAAATCCACTTCCTCTTCAATTTTCTCCCTCGCGTCCTCCCACGTCATCTGATAATCCACGCTAAGAGTCTTCAGTAAATTCTTAAATCCCGATTCAAGTTTCTTAAACTTTCTAGTCTCCTCTTTGACTCTTTCCTTCTCCCTCGCTTCCGCTTTTTCCAAAAGCGAATTGTAGGTAAGCTTGACATTCCCAGCATCCAAGGTTGCGGATTTTCTATCTTCGCAAACGACAGTCGCGAATTCCTCGAAGGTCGTGTTCACTTGAACCTCGAAGTTTCGGTCTTTCAGAATCTCACGGATTATTTTTTTCTCATCGTGAAATCTGGATTTTAGATCGGCTACGTAAAATTTAAATAGATCTAAGGGAGTCGAACCCGATTGTCCCAGCATTGCCGAAAATCGTAGATCAGCAGACAACATCGGGTATAGTTCCACCCATAAGGACATTGAAGTTAATTTTCCCTGTTCGTGCAACTCGTCCAGAAGACTCTGAAATTGAAAAAAATATTCTATGTAGAACGTTCTACAAGAAAATATCCTCAAAAATAATCAGGATGATTACTTAAATTAAGGAACTAATATTCCGGGGGCTTAAAAACTCTTTTTGTTGTCATTTTGCTTATGATAATTTTTTTAAATATTATGTGGACATACAAATGCTTCCATAAAATGTAAGTCTCGAAGTGAGTACATCATTTTAAAGCTATAATATGAGCTCAAAAATATTGTTTAAAATTTCAAGAGATTTCAAAATTTAGGTGATAATTCCAATTATTTCAAAGAATTCATAAGATTTCAAAAGGAAATAAAAAATTTGAGAGGATTTCAATAAATTTTCACAAATTTGTCTTGAAATATTTTAAAGTCACTTAAATTCTTTTGAAATATATTGAAACTTCTTAAGATCTTCTTGAATATATTGAATTCTCTTGAAATTTCTTAAAATATCCTAAAATGCCTTGAAACAGATTTAAAATTCTTAAACACTTCTTTGAACAATTTTGATATCCCTTTAAATTCATTAAAATCAACTAAAATCTCTGAAAATTCTAAAAAATTCTTCAAATTGTTCTTAAATTTATAAAGATTCCTCAAAATGCCGTTAAATCTTTTGAACTTCTCTAAAATCATTGAACTCTATAATTTTAAAGATACTTATTCGATATAATCGCAACCTCTTTTTAATGACAGGACTAAAATGATGAAATTTAAACTTCCAAATAAATAAACTTACGATGAAACCGTCTCGATTTTTTCTCTCCTGCCTTTTTCGCCTTTTTTTATCCCTCTCTTTCTCCTCCTCCTCATCCTTTTCCAACTGACGAATGTGGTTTTCGAAAACCAAAAGCGCATCCTCTTTATCCATTTGCAAAAGATCTGCATCTTCAGAAAAGGTAGAATGCTGTAAAAGCAAAACCTGAGCTTCTTGCCAAGTGGTTCTGTGAGTAACATCCGTTATGGCGTCTAAAACTTGAGCGAGTCGCTTTGTATTACGTTTCTTCAAGAGCTTCGCACCTTCTTTTTCTCGCTTAGCTAAATTAAAAACGACGTCTTCGTAAATATCTCTTCTATCAGAATCGCCAACTGATCTCCAAACCTCCAAGTTTCCGTACATTTCCTCGCATTTGTAATACTTCGTCGTACTTGTCATTTTTTCCGGTTCGAGCAAAAACGCTTCCAAGTCTTCTTTCGCTTTCTTCAATCTAAAAGTAAACAACAACAGTTATTTAAGCTGGTTAAAAAATTAAAATTTTTCAGTTCCAGTGTCTTTCAATTCGAAACTTTAAACATTTTTCACTTAAATAGGTGAGAAAAAAATGGAACAAAATTACACCAACAAAACGAAAATATTAGAAAATTTGGCTAGAAGGAAAACGAAATTTTACCTCCAATCCAAGTCAATAAAATTTAAATTAAGAATAGGTTAAGACCTGTGAACACTGTCTATATATATAAAATTCTATCTCACCGAAGTCTCTCCTGTTCTCGCTCCTCCTTTAATCTCTGAGTCTTGTAGGCATTAAACGCTTGTTTCCGTTCATTCAGCTTCTTCATTTGCGGATATCTCGGATCATTCTGAATCATCTTCACCGCCTGCTCCCAGGACGCATTTGAAGGAACCTCCTTCTCTTTCAAAAGCTCCTTGAAAGCTTCAATCGCTTCCTTTTTATCCCTAAATTGCATTTTCGGTTCCGGAGTGCTCGTGCGACTTCCATTTGCCGAATCCTTGGCTGAATTACTATCGTCATCTTGCTTTGTCGGAGGCGTTGGAATATTTATCGCCGCAAGAGTAGCTGCCATCGCCTGTTCTATCGCCGATTTTGCACCAGGTTCCGGTGTACTTGTCTGCGAAAGAGTCGCGATATTTGGCGACATATGCTGTGGAATTGGGCCCGGAACTATTCCTCTGAAAATAAAAAATGTCTGTTTATGGCAATTTTTAAAAACTTGATCCTCAATCATTTCACCCTAAGCTAAAAAATAATCCAATCATAAAAATTGCTTCTACAAACTTGAAGCCTCGAAGTGAATTTATACTTTTAAGAATATTTAAGTTTAAAGAGATTTTAAAAAATTGCAAGAGGTTAAAAAAAAATTTAAGAGATTAAAAAATTTAATTATTTCAAAGATTTCCAGATATTTTTTAATATTCTCAAAGATCTCTAAATTTGTTGGATTCCCTTGGAATTCCTCAAAATTACATGAAATTCATAAAATCACTTAAAATCTATTAAAATCACCTAAAAATATTAAACTCATTACAAGTCTTTTGAAATCCCTTTAAATTCATGAAAATCAATTGAAATCGCTTCGACATTATTCCATTTAAAAGGAGCTTACTTGATATAGCTGCAATCTTTTTTTTTTAAATAGAATACCAAAAAAAGAAAAAATATATATAAAGAGGAACTGACGAGTTTGTGGCACTGGCGACAGCAGCTGCGCCCGCAGCTGCAGCTTCCTCTGCAACGATTCTGTTCTTCAGGTCCTCCAGTTCCGGAGGAATCGACCATCTAGATTCCTTCGTCGAGACATTGTGATAGTAAACTTTTCCATTCTCGGATTTGTACTCTTTCCAAGGACACTGAGATAAAAGAAGTTCGCTCTGAGACTTTAACTCGTCGGGTTTCTCCCACAAAGATTGTTTAGTTACACTATTGTAATAATACGTGCGACCATCTGGGGCTTTATGTTCAGACCAATCGCACTTTTTCTCCAATCCCGCTGTCACTGAGTTCACTTCACTGGAAGTTGGCGCTGGAGGCGGAACTCCTGGTGCTGTGATTTGCGGAGGAGCAGCTGAAAATTAATATAAAATTATAAGTAATACAATAATTAATAATCAGA
Organism: Synergus laeviventris; assembly: GCA_032275145.1. Lineage (NCBI taxonomy): Eukaryota > Metazoa > Arthropoda > Insecta > Hymenoptera > Cynipidae > Synergus > Synergus laeviventris. The sequence continues at coordinate 3,116,368 of JAUESI010000002.1, forward strand.
ACTCTCAAAATTCTGAGCTATTGAAATCCTTTAAAATTCAAAGAAGAATATTAAAATCACTTAAAATGGTTAAAATCTTTTAAAATTTTATGAAATCTCTTAAAAGTCTAAGCAGTCTTTTCAAAACGATAAAAATATCTTGAAATCCTTTAAAATTCTTTTTCTTCCCTTTTGTACCTATAATTTTATTTAAAAAATGAGTAGATCTACTACACACACACACAATCCAAGAAACTTTAAATTAAAGGATAAATTCCCTTCCCATCCCCGGGTTTACTAAAATCCTTACCGATCACACCAGCTTCTGGAGGAGGGGCAGCGCCCATCGGAAATCCAAATCCGGGTGGCGGGATGGAAAATTGCGGAGGCATCATCCCAGGAGGTCCAGGTGGTAAACCCGGAGGCGGAATAAAAGGAGCTGCAGGAAGAATAGGCGGCACAAAAGACGATGCCATGTTTGTTGTTCCTGGTGGAAATCCAGGAAGTGCTGGAGCAAGTGCCTCGTTTGATGTCTTAAAAAAAATCAACGCAGAGAAAAAAAATCTTTTAAATTAATCTTTTGCCTACTTCAACTATTATTATTATAATAAATAATACTACTATTATCATTACTATTACGATTATTAAATAAATTCTAATCGTCTAAAAACATAAATATTTAAGATGGGATTTAAAATGACGAGGAAAATTTTCTTCTGTCAGATAAATTTCAATTCTAATCCTTCTAATGTATAAATTATAGGTCAAGAATAATTCAAGCACAGTTTCTGATTTACCAAGAGGATCTAATTAACGTACTTCGTGTAGAAAAAAGAAGTTAAAGCGGTGAAATTATTGCATCTTATTTCGAGGTTATGTAATACAAACAAGATAAATTTTAGGTTTTAATTGAATTTGATGTCTTTTTTGGATTTGTTTTAATGGTTTTAGTAATTTTTATGTAACTTACCATTTATGGGGATTAGAAATATGATTTACGAGTCACTGAAAATCGAGGAACTATCATCGAAAATTATAAACACTATACATATCAATGTTAAATTTTAACATTAAATTCTAAACGAGACGCAGCCGCAGACGCTAAGGTGGGCAAACTGTGACGTCAAATTATCTACAGATTCAGCAGTAAAGTGAAAAGTGCAGTCGTCTGCTAGAGCCAAACATGGCGAGATGAGATTTATGGTAGGATTTATCGGATTTATAAATGATAAATAATCCCAGAAAGCTAGTTTAACACCGAAAGTAATTGTTAATAACAAATTAAAAGCGTACGAAAATTATTTTTTCGGATATTACTTTCTTTTTTTTGAAAGTTGAACGAAGTTATAATTTTGAAAAATTTTCAGGTTAGTCCCGAACTTTAATTAAAAATTTTACTATTAATTTCTATTAAGATAATAAACAATTTTATATTATTATAATGGTTAGTGATAATGTTTTAAGTCTACAAATGTATAATTGATAGTTTTAATTGTTTAAAATGTTTTTTTACAAAACTCATTTATTATGTTAATTATGTATTGAAAATAATAAAATGGTTATTTTAGATTCAACGATGGAGTCGAAATTGGATAGATATCTGAGATGGTGCAAAACAAAAACCGGACAAAGAAGCTGCGCTTTTATATTTTCAGGTCTAAGCATCGGCACTTTCGCTGCTTTTTTTTTTCCACACACTTTTTGTTTGAAAAAATATGAAGAATTCATGAAACTCTACAAGTACAGATATATTTTTATATTCTTATTCCAAAGTTAAAGGTCTTAGTTTTGTTTGTAAACCTCAAAATTCAGTTTCTTCATTTTACTCAACAAATATAACAATAGTATAATTTTTCGCTATGTAGCACCATTTAGTTCTTAAATACAACTATGCACACAGAGCGAGAAAATATATAATTACAATATTTATCAAGTAAAATGAAAAAATAGAATTTGTAGTTCAGAGCCAGGATTTAATTGCCTTTGTTTTTTTTCCTCTAGAGACGACAAACCAGTCACAGTTCCCGAGTCAATAACATCCCTCGTCAATGAAGTCTTCGAAGATCTAAAAATTGACGAATTTGATCGCACAGCAATCAAACCCTTCATGTGCTCCGGCTTTGATACTTTTCACGCTGGCTCGGTCGATACGAAATACGGAGGAGTAATCGGGATTCCCTTAAATTTCACCTACAATACAACGAAAGATGTAGACAGCGAGCGTATTTTAGTAAACAATGTTCTCATCAATTGGGCTCGACAAGATTCCGAAGATTTAGCATACTCCCTTGTTTTGTCCCCAGAGGCTAAAAAATTTGCGATCGGTCGTGAAATTCTCACCATACTAGAAAGCTCTAAAATTTGGGAAAGCATCGCCCCTTGCTCTTTCTTTATAGTCTGCTACCTAATTTGCCAATGGTTAAAAAATAAATACAACATGTACAAGAAATCCCTCGCTTCGAGATCTTTCCTCTATGCAGTCGTCGGATTCGGAGGAATCAGTCTTTACTACTTGCAAAAAGATTATTTCAGAAAGAAAACTGAGAGAAAAGTCGACGAAACTTTGTCAAAAATCAGTCCAACTTATGTCAAAGGCGGCCACGACTTTTACAGCAAATTGTTGACCAGGAATATCGCTCACAGAAGTCTTCTCGACCAATACGGTGAAGAAGTTTTCACGGAGGAAGGCGATTACGCTTATTTTATTCGACAGAAAACAACGCCAATTACGAAGAGAAAGTTGCTTTTCGAATCGATGGTCAAAGAATTTATGCAGGAGCAAGAAAAAAAATTGAATTCTGACTTGAATAAAATTGCAGGCGATGTTGAAAAAGCGTAGAAAATAGATAATTGTATATTTGTTTTTATAATTAATAAGCTCCAGAATAAAAATTAATTTCACAAATAAAAAATTAATCAAGGATCTTTTCTTATTGTTTTTTTATTATGAATTAAGTAGCACACTGTTGGCTTCTGCAATAAATGTTGAATTCTATCAACTTCCATCCAGTTTTCAAACTTTTTCTATCAAATTTAGATTATTCCAAAACCTTATCTATCTGTAATATTCAACTTTTTACCGTACTCACAAATGGATAAAAGTGAGAGCCTTATGTACAATTAATAATTAATAAATCCTAGTCATTAAATCTACATAATTTTTTTCCGAATAATTACATAGAATTACTTGCACTTCTATTTCCAGTAAATTCTGGACATAAGTGGCATTTAAAACGAATTGTTTTTTAAACATAGACAAAACGATTTACAATTCGCGATTTTTACATTGCACATTATTCGCACCATCTACACGGTTTCAGTTTTAATCTTAAAACATAAGTGAAAAATGCACGATTGGTATATTAAGGACGATTTCTAGATTAATAATTAATATTAATAAATAGAGTATCGGTAATTTGTTTCGATATTGAAAATGCTGCTGAGTTGAATTTCACTTAACGGTGCAGAAACCAATTTCTAACATTAAAATTCGATTTCCACATTTTACTCAACAATTATTATAAGTAGATTTTTTCGCTCTGAAACTTTATTCAATTTTTAAGTAGAAATATGCATATAGATAAAAAAAATTCAATAAAAATATTTATTAAGTAAAATGAAGAAATCGAATTATAAATTCAGATCTTGGATCCAACACCCTTAATCCTTAATACAATAGTTCGGAATTTTACATTTAAGACAGGCCGAGAGATCCAAGCTGAAATGAAAAAACGTATAAAAATTAGTGAGAGTGCACATTATTAATTAAATTTTTTAAAATTCATATTCAACTTACCAACGTCATTTTGTCTTCTTCCTTCTTTAGGACTTTCGTCGTTTGCTCTGAATCGAATTTAACAACAGCTGATATAACTCTCGCAAGAACTAAAGTTTCTCTACCCATCATATATTCGAATAAAATATTCCTGAGGTATTCAATTTCCGTCGAATCCTCTAAAGCGTCGTGTCTTAATTTTACTAATTTTCTTAATTCAGCTAATTCTCTTTTTTGAGAAGCTAAAGTTTGCTGTAAAGTGTGGAATGAACCCGTATTTGATTGAACAGCCGCCATCGCTAAACGAGAAGTGCTTTCCAGTTCCTGAAAATATATTTAAATATTTATTTCTCAATAATTTACCCAATTTATAACATAAAAATTCAATTTCTTAGTCATATTTCCATTTTTAAAAAGAGTTTGCCTACAGAACGAAAATATATCTAATTATAATATTTGTTGAGTAAAACGAAGAGACAGAATTCCAAAAAATTTCGAGACAAACTCGTTGAAATTTATCCGCCGACCCTGAAAAAAAAGGAATAAACTAAAAAGGAATAATAAAACCAAAAATTACCTCAATGGGACCTTCGGAATTGGAATCAGTCTGAAAGTAAAAAAAAATATGGAGAGAAATTAAAATAACAAAACAAAGAACGATTCTCAAATAAAAATTAACATAAAAGAAGAAAAAGAATTAAAAGTTTCAATCCTTCTCCTATATAAATTTAATTTAAAAAGTTAAAAATGAAGAAATTATTCTTTAAACTTTTAAAACCCACCCTTCGTTCGTTCTGCCACTCTTTCGTCAATTCACTAACTTCCTCTTCATGTTTCGCCTCTATAATTTCCGATTTCTCCTTAATTGCCTGCTTCCACTTCTTCTCAACGTCCTGTAATTCATTTACATGCTCTTGTCGAATTTGTACAATAGTCTCTAGTAATTTATCAATTTCTCCTTGCTTTTGCTTCGAAGATTCTTTACCCTCCAAAATCAGATTTTCTATCTGCTCTGATTTCAAGGTCAACTCAATTTGGAAATCCTTTAACTGTTCCTTGAATTGCTGAATTAAATCTGTTTCATAATTCTGCTGTTGATCTAGAAGAAAAAGATAATATTTAAAATCATTTTCCAAGAAACACCCCCAAATATCTCAATTAATAATAAAATACATACCGAATCGTTTATCCAAAGCCGCCTGCAATTCCTCGTCCTTATCGTGAAGTTGAGCCTGAAATTCTTTCACTAATTGTTTCAATCTTAATCCCTGCTCAGCTTCTCCAACTTTCAATTCTTCCTTTAACTTCTCAATTTGATTTTTCAAATCGTTGTTCAAAATCTCCATCTGAGACTCTTTCGCCTGAAAAGTTATCAAAGCCTCGTCCAATTGTGCTTCCAATTTTCTTTTCTCCTCTTCCAATCTTCTCTCCTCCTTCAATTTCGAATCTCCTTCAATATCTTTAATTCTTTCACTCTTCTCCAATTTTTCCTTTTTCAAAAAACTTATCTCTTCTTCCTTTTCTTGAATCCTTCGCTCATAATCTGCAATTCTACTTCTACACTCTTCAAACTCAATTTCCTTTTCCTCAATCTGCTTTTTAATTTCTTCTTTCAGATTTTTATTCTCTGAATCTAAATTTTTATTCTCCGAATGCAGATTTTTTAATTCTAACTCCTTTTCCTCTATTTCCGAATCTTTTATCCCTAATTCCGATTCCAGACTTTCAACTTTCGAGGATAATTCATTTAATTTGACAATTTCAAGATTCAAATCACTTACTCGATTCTCCAACTCGATATT
>JAUESI010000002.1:3122023-3144985 GCA_032275145.1 Synergus laeviventris
AAGATTCAAATCACTTACTCGATTCTCCAACTCGATATTTTTATTTTTTACTTCATCCATTTTTAGAATTTCCTTTTTCAAAACTTCAATTTCTGCCTCCAATTCTTTCTTTTTATCCTCAACTATTTTTAGCTCGGAAACTTCTCGACTCAGGTCTTCAATTTTTTTATTTAAAACTTCCTTCTCCCCTTCTAAATTTTCTACCTTCCTCCCAAGATCTTCCCTCTCTCGGAAAAGAGCCTCACTTTTATTTTGAATAGATCCAAAATCCATTAAAGTCTTTCTCAAATGTAAAACCTCATTCTTCTTCTCCGAATTCTCCTCTCTTAAATATTCCAATTCCTTCAAATCCTCCCTAAAATCTTCAGAAACCGCTTTCTGCTTCTGAAATTCACTTTCCAGATTTTGATTCTCAGTCGACAATTTCTCGACTTTTGCCTCTAGGGACAAAATCCTCGACTTTAAAGTCCCTTCCGATATTTTTAGGTCTTTATTCAACTTCAACAACTCGTTTTTCTTATCCTTCAAATTCTTATTCTCAGAATCAACTTCATTCTTAATATTTTGAATTTTCCCCAACTCGGCAAGAATGGCTAAATGCTCTTCTCTCAAAATTTCAAAATTCTTTTCCTTCTCTCTCAAATCCTCGATTTCTTTACCCATTTCCGAAATTTTAGTCTTAGATTCATCAATCTCGAAACTTAAATCCTTGATCGTTTTGCCTTGATTTTCCTTAATTGCCTTCAATTTCTTTATCAACTCCAACTTCCCGTTTAATGTTTCCTGCAATTCTTCGATCGAGTTCCTCAACTCGGAATTCTGATTCTTCGAATTGGAAAGTTCCGATCTAACAATTTGAAATTCTACGGACAAAGCCAAAACTCGCATGGCTTCCCTTTCCCAATCCCTATCCAATTCCTCGTTCCGAGAACTCAAAACTTCAATCGACGTCTCCAGATTTTTCTTCTCATGTTTCAGACTTTCAATATCGTCAAACCTGAAATTCAAACCATCAATTTCTGCGATCAGCTTCTCGTTCCTGAAATTCAGTTCGTCAAACTTCTCAACCTTCAACTTCATCTCTTCAAATTCGTCATCTCTTTCCTTCGCCTCTTTCTCCAACTTAATTTCTCTTTTCCTAGACGCTCTCAACTCGCTCTCAATATTTTTGTATTTCATCATTAAATCTTCCAACTTTGAATTCAAATCCTCGATATTTTTCTTTCCACCCGCATTTTCCTCCAAAATCGCAGGGAAAGTCGCTGAAATTTCTTTCAGAAAATGTGAAACAACAATTTTCCCTTCCTCAATATCTAAACTCACTTTTTTTTTCAAATCCACCGACTCTTCTTTCATTTTACAAATCGAGTCTCTACAAATTCCAATCTGACCAAAAAGCGAATTTTTCTCCCGATTCAGAGACTCGATTTCCTTTTTACAAGACTCGACTTGATCTCTCAAATTCAAAACAACCTCATTTTTATTTTCCAACTCCTCTTGCAATCTCATCATCTGACTTTCACCTTTTTCAGAAATCTCCTTCTCTCTAAATACTTTGATCTCCTCATTCTGCTTCGCCAGATTCTGCTTCGCTTTTTCGAGAGAAGAACCAAGCTCTTGAATCTTGAGAGACAAATGATCGGCACATTCTTCTTTTTCGCGAAGAAGTTTATTCAAGTCTTCGATTTCCGACTCCAAAGATTTTTTCGAAGTCTGAAGCTCCTCGACTAATTTTCCCAGAGCCTTCCTGTTGCCATCCTCAGCGATTTTAAACTCTTGGTATTTCTCGTTCAAATCCAGATTCAACTTCCTTTCCGACTCCAAATCATTTTCAAGGACCGAGATTTTATTTCTTGATGCCGAGAGCTCAGCTTCATTTTTCTCGGTAGATTTTCTTTCGATTTCTTCCAATCTCGACAAAAGTTCCTTATTGCGATCGACCTCTTCCTGATATTTCTGATGCATTTCCTTCTGAATTTGCTTCAAGACTTCAGCCCTCTTCTTCGAATTTTCCTGTTCTTTATTCTCCGTCTCTAATTTTTTCTCCATCTGGGATTTTTTCTCCAACTCGCTTTTGTACTTCTCAAGACTTTCTTGCAGATTTTCCCTCTCCTCGGTGATTTGTTTCACATCAAGAGTCAGTCTTTTAATCTGTTCCTCTTTATCTTCCAATTCTCGATGAATCGTGAGTTTATTTTCGGCAAGGGAAATCATCGACTCTTCTTCCCGCTTCTTCAGGGATTGAATTTCACCTTGAAGATTTAAAATCTGTTCCCTCGCTGCGTTTAGATCTCCTTCGAGAGTTGTGAATCTGTCGTTACTATTGGCTTTTAGAGAGTCGAAGTCACTTTGAATAGTACTTTTCTCTTTATTTAATTGAGTGATTTTATCCTTGCCTCGTTTCAACATATCCTTGTACTTTTCTATTAGTTTCTCCAAATTCTGGAGCTTGTCTTTCAAGAGAACATTTTCTGTTAGAAGCATTGAGTCCTCGTTGGATTTTAGAGCATCGGCGCTGGATTTTGCTTGAGAATCGCTGTGGAAGTCTATTAACATTTCCGCGTTGTGATTTTCGGTTTTATCTCCGGTTTTATCTTCTGGTTGATTCGATTTTGAATATTGCTGACCATTCGATTGCAGGAGTGCTATCTGCAAAAAAAAAATGTTGTTTGTAGATTTCAGGGATTAAAAGACTGAAATATTAAGGATCTATTATTAATACTATTATTATTTAATTTAAGTTTTTAAAATTTCTTTAAAAATTTATACATTTCAGGGAGATTTTAAGTGTGAAAAATAAGGGAAAAAATGAAGTCTTTGCAAAATATCGAATTTCCAAAAGTCGGCGAATTTTGGAAAGAGTACCTTTGTATTTAAGGTATTAATCACATGATCCTTTTCTTCTATATCATTTCTCAAAGCATCTTCTAAATGCGCTTTTGCTTGTTGTTCCAGTTGACATTGTTCTTTCAAATCAGAAATCCTCCTCAAAGCCTTATCTTGCGTCTCAACTAAAAGGGCCTCCAATTTATTCTTCACTCTCTCCATCTCGCGATAATGAGCAGCGAGATCGGTATAGCGACTTCGGTATTTGTGATATTTTGTCTGGACTTTCCGATAAGTGGAATATAATTGGTCCTTCGTCACTCTATCGAGTTGAGGTCCGATCATGTCATCCAATTCGCTCGCTGATTGGTCCATATCCGACTGAAATAAAAAAACAACATAATTATTAATTTCCATTTAGAATTATTCATTTTGTATCCAAGTTTAAACTTAAAAATTCGATTTCTTCGTTTTCATAAGAAATATTCATAGAATTGTGCATATAGAGCGAGAAAATATATTATTCGAATACTTTTTTTTACAAAATAAAGAGATTAGGTTTTGAGATTAAATTTCGAATTTCTCGTTTTAAGGAAAAAGTACTCGCATTAAAATATTTTTCGCTTTTTAGACAAACTTCTATTTCTAAAAGAAGTACATATACAGAAGAAATAAAATCGAATTATAATATTCGTTAAGTACGAATTTTACCTGCAAATGGTACATATTTCCAGGACTTTCGTAGACGGGAAAAAGGGAAGAAGCGTCACTCGCAACACTACTTATAGAAGATCTTCGAGAAACTCCCATAGAATTCCCTGAAGGAGAGGTCAGATCCACAGTTTGAAATCCATGTCTCGCTGGGCTATTTTTTGGTGTTTCTGTAAACAAAATTTGAAATAATACGGTTCTTAAAATGGCTTATAAATTGACTTTGGTGTTTAAAATATTTTATAAACTCTTACCATCGACTTCCTCTGATAAACTGAAGTTATCATTTGATGCGGAAATGTCTTGAATCGAGGAATTCGAGAGTGCCGGAGAAACAGCCTGCACAAAAAGAATTTTTTATTTTATCAAAATATTCAAAACTCTAAACTCAATATCGATCTCTTGACATTACTTCCCAAATATTGAAACCAGACATTGTTTCACTCTTTAGTGATATTCTTTTTCCACATAGAATTATGCCTATACAGAGGGAAAAAATCCCGAATTTTAATCCTTTTCGCAAAAAATGTAAAATAGAATTTTTAAGGACAGGTTTCAAATTCTTCGTTTTCGACAAAAAGTTTTGATACTAAACAGATTTCCGCTCTGTAACTACACTTCAATTTCGCAAAATAGAGTATATAATATATAATTCTAATATTTGTTAAATAAAATGAAGAATTTGAATTTTGAGTTTAAAACTCGAGTTCAAGCATCTTAAGGCCATGCATTAGTTATTCGACCCCTACCTTACTGATATAAATGTAAATGTTTAGGACCAGATAAACGTACATACCTTAATGCTTTTATTTTAATTTAAAAAATTTTCAACTCAATATCTGAATAAATGCAGAAATAGCATTGCAGGAAAAAATATGCCGGTAAGGTAGGAAACGGATTATTTAAAGAACAATTAATAATTAATTGAATTATTTAAATGTCTTTTGAGTCCAATTAAACGTCAAAAATACAAAACCTGTGCCAACTGCTGCATGCTAGCCTGTAATCTCGCAGGCGATTGTTTCATCTCCTCCGCCAATTTGTCCTTAAATTTTTTAAACATTTTCTGTCTCTATATGTCACTTTCAAAAAGATGAAAAATACTCAAAAATTAATAGGTTCTCCAAAAAAAAGATTTCGTCCTTTCACGAGTGAAAAAAATCATTCTCTCGTCAACATTATGAATATAAAGTTTACTACAATCGAGTGAAAAACACAAGCTTGTTTAAATAAACATCAAAATTTTATCCCTTTTTAGGACACTTGACATTTATGTTTGAGGTTGGAATCACGTTTTCTTTACTATAAGTTAACACACACGCGACTTTTTTTATGAATGAAAATAGAAAGACTTCGGAATTAATCCGTGGCTGCTTTTCCCTCTTTTTGGAGACTGATAATTAATAAACTGAATTACAGCCTCGAAATATGATAATATCTTTGACACGTAACTGTCACCATTTTTTTTGTAAAGCTACTGCCACTGAATATACATATACACACAATTAATCGTCTATTTAATATCTTCCAGGAATAAGTAGCGTAGGATCTTATAAACAATGAAAAAGATCAATATTTAAATTGCAAAATGCTGAGGGTTTAAATTTTTTAAATTCTAATTTCTAAATGTCAAAAGTAGACTTTTCTTTTATGGTAACTCGCTGGTCGTTCCCTACCTTACCAACAATCTACTCTTTGTGACGAAAGATATGGCGCGAAATTCAGATTTTAATATTCCTATCGCGAAATCGACCAAGAGAACAAAAAAAAGCTCAAAAAGTAAACAAAAACCACTCAAAATTATATAGATTACCAAAAAATGACTAGAAATACTCTTATTTTCAGAAAATAACTTTTTTCCACAATTTAGACGCATTTTGAGAAACGAAACCTAGCTTTCGAAAGTCTTCGGGAGAGGCGCGACAGCTTGACGTATTTTTAGGAAGCCGACGACAATCTCGCGGATCTCGGTCTCGCGTACCTGCGAGTTGCAAATGGTGGACGAGCTGTCATCGTCGTTTCGTTAACATCAGGTAAGGGGTATTTTCCAAATTTTCCGGGTTTTACGACCCCGGCAAACGTCAAAATTAGAAAAAGAAAATTTCAAGAAAGTCGGTTTTAATCTTCCACATTTTCGAGTGATTCTAAACTCGTTCGGTTATTTTTTAAGTTACGTAAAATTATTGCACAAGGTAACTAATAAATATAGCAACATTGTCGAATAATCCCTACTTTCCAATAGATTTTCAGACGTTTTTTGAGGCCGGAGATTCCAAAATAAAAACCAGAGGATCTTATTAGTACCGAGTGTATTTTTTCTGCTCTATATAATTTCGTCATTCTTTGGGGTTTTCCCGGGTTTTTTCGTGACTTTCGGCAAGGTACATTAACCTAATTGTGAGAGTGAGGTGCATGTATGCATATATATATAAAGAATGAATTGTGTAATCGGACAGAAATATATTTTTGATATTGTTTCGGGAGTGCTCGCATTTTTTATTGTAAACACGTGGGTATATCGCGGATTCGAAAGTTCTTCAGGATGACGTGTGTCACATTTGGCAGATGTCCGTCACATGCAGATTATATATTATATATATAATTTCTTGTGTTTTGTTACCTATACTTTGACCTTTTTTAGAATTGCGGGGGGAAGATAGAGTAAAATAATAATTGTTAATAATGAATTATGTAATGATTTTTGCACATTATATAAGAATTCTTAAAAATTTTTTGACGTATTTCAAGCTTTAATAGAGCTTTCTGGCATTTATTACTGAAAATAGAAAATTACCAAAATTTTTGGTTCAAAGATTGATTTTGATTTCAGAGAAGTATTGTTATACTTTCTGAATTATGTCACTCGTGTTTCTAAAGCCTAGATTTATTATTAGAAAAACTATCTTCGTCTCGCCCTTGCACTTCCGCTTTTTTAAAACAAAATCCTTGACCTTATTCTTGAAATTTTAGCTTATTTTATTCGTATCGGAAAACGATTTTAAGGCCACCGTTAATTAGAAAGTAAAATATTGAAAGATTGAATTTCAAACACTTTCGCATACAAATTTGTCAAACTTAAAAATAAAGATATCCTTGGAGCTTAAAACTTGAATTTTAAAAATAAATATTGAGAAATGTGTCTATATAATTAAGTATTTTATTATTAATTTATATTTAACTTTACTTTTTACATTCTCCTCTTGTCCTTTGAATCCATTACCTAGGTTTTTACAACTATTATAAAAACTAGAGTTCTTGACCCAGTTCTTGCAGCAATAGTCGAATACAAATTTTTTTTCATTCGTTACACGACGATAATTAATTCATAAATAAATCAGGAACACTCGGGTTCGCAAACTAATCGTTTGAAATGTTTTGACTTCTTCTTATCGCTATTTAATTGCTTGCGATAAGAACTGCAGGAATCTCGTTTCAAATGCAAAAATTTCAATTTTTGGACTTATTTTTCTAAAACTCTTCAAACGTCTTCCAAATTCTGCTCTCACTTCCACTTTTACCACTTTAGCACCTTAAGAAAATCGATTTCATCACCTATTTATTTTAATAATTGGCACTTCGCTCCTGTGACTCAACTTTTTCTCATTTATTTCTCCTCTGTGTTTGACAACTAAATAAAAAAACAATTCGTTCTAAAATTTATCAGCTGGGCGTTCAGAGACTAGCCGAAGCAGACAATAATGGAAATAAATATTGTGGGAACCAATCGGTGCTTTTTTAATTGAGACATTGACCTATCGAAGAGAATTTGTAATCTTACGTAAAAAAGGCAAAGTCTGGAAGTTTATTATTCTCTCTAATCGAAACAATGAGGAGATGAATTAACAATATTTCACATTATTTCAGATAGATAAGCTTTCAAGGTGTTCTGTGGTGTAGTCAACGATGAAATTCCTCTTTATTGGCAGCTCTTGGAATTATCTTATCTCCTGATTCAATAACGAAAACACAATTTTAAAGACTGTAATGCAGAAGTTTCTTCAATCGGATTAAGGAAACGACTGAAACCCTATAGGAAAAAAAAACTAAAGTTAGGCTCTTACACTCCATATGAAAGCTCCTAGTCTAAGCAAATGTTATTCATTCGAACCTCGTTATCTCCCAAGTGTGAATCACTTTTAGTTTGAATAAGCCAAGGAAAAATGTAATCTTTCTCAAAAAGAAATACGAATGAAAGTTACGCTGTTAATTCCGGGATTAGTTATTTGGAATCAATAATTGTGAAATGAGATCCCAAAAGATTTCTGGGTAATTTAAAAGGTTTTTCTTGAATTTAACCGGTTGAAAAAGACTTTTTTGTAAATTTTAAAGAATTTCGTGAAATTTTAAAAAATACCAAAAGATTTTTAGAAATTTAAAAGTTTCTTTTGGTTATTTCAAAGGTTGTCACGGAATTATTTGAATGTATTTTCTATCTGATTTTGATGAGTTTTTCTTTTCTTTTTCAGGTCAAAATGTATAAAGCTAGGACAGTACTCAACGTCCTGACTCCGCTGGCCCCACGAATCTGTGGGGCTGAAAGGTTTGCATCATGGCTGGGGCGTAGTCAATTATTGGCCAGGACGAGTCAGGCAATTATCCTTGAATCGGGGAGGCGATATAGCAGCCGGGTTGCCACTGAGCCCTTCTTGAATGGAAGCACCAGTTCATATGTCGAGGAAATGTACAACGCTTGGCTTCAAGATCCCAGCAGCGTACACGTGGTTAGTTCTCAATTATCAACTTAATTCAATCTTGTAGGTACCGCCCAGTCTCGGCCAGAAATATCAGGATTTCAAGGTGGCTTCTCCACCCAAAAGCCAGGAACACCAAGAGAATGAGAAGGAAATTAAGGGTGGTCTGATAATATTTGCTAATGATGTAATTAAAAGAAAAATACAGTTTTTAGTTCAACAAATTCTAAATCGAATAATCTAAAAGTAAATCGTATTCATCAATAGAAAATTTTTTATTTAAGGTTTCAAATTAAACAAAGGTTATTGGATTCAGGTATTAAGATCAAAATTCGATTTTATCATTTTACACAACAAATATTAGATATATTAGAATATTTGTTCTCTCTGTATCCATAATTCTATTTAAAAATTGAGTATCAATACAGAGAGAAAATATATTTAATTACAAAGTTTTTAAAATTTTAAATATAATGAAGAATTCGAATTTAAAAGGTTGGCACTTGAGTCCAAAACTTCTGAGTAGAACCTACATTTTCCGAAACCTAATATATTTTATTTTTCTTCGTAGTCCTGGGATAGTTTCTTCCGAAACAGTACAGCTGGTGCTGGTCCAGGAATGGCTTATCAAGCTCCACCATCTCTAGCTCCAAGTTACAATCAGATTCCACTCGGATCTTTATTACCTTACGGTAGTGGATCCCAAATCGGTCAAGTGCCCGTCAATGAAAAAATCATCGACGATCACTTGGCAGTTCAAGCCATCATTCGATCCTATCAGGTAATATAAAATTATAATATGTAAAATTAAAACAATCTACATCGATATCTTAATCAATATTAAAATTATTTGATATTATTTCCAAAATTAGAATTTAATATAATCAGAAATTAGAATATTAATCAATGTTGTAATTTTAAAACTTATTGTTTTAGAATTGCAAAATGACTCTACCAGAATTAATAATAATCCAAAATAATTTCTGCGGAAGTCAAAAGTATTCTCCAAATTTTTGAAAATTTCTATTACTAATAATTAATCAAATGCATTGGAAAGTGGGAAGTAAACTATAAATCTGCAATCTCGGGTCTGCTAATCGTAGGAAAGTCGCTCGACGCAACTAATTAATTATTAATTCTAAATCTGCAACCTCAATTTTGAAGTCAAAGAGTCGATTAGACTTGTAAAATTTCTATACAAATTAAAAAATATTTATTTAAAAGAAAATAAAAAAATTATCCTTCTATATAATGTGAAAAGTTTGCGAATTCCACTCAGCACCTACCAGATGAAATTGAGTTTATATTTTCGATTTGAACTTTCTTTAAACATTCATCTCGCCATATCCTGTGAATTGAGGTCTCAGATTAAAAAGGGATTACAAACATGGAAAATACGAATATATGTATACTTTTCTTTAGGTTTATTAAACTCATCAAATTCATCACATTAGCATGTGTTCTATAAAATATTCTAGATATTTATTATGCGTAAATGTGCCTTTAGTTGGGGGATACATTTATTTTGCATGGAGTAAAATTCGATTGAAAATGAGAAAAATACCGAATTGAAGATCAACAACTGCTTTCCAGATTAGATTTAGGGTACAAAAACCATTTCTTGTTTTCCATCCATAATTTATCATCCAAATCCTGAGATTCTCGAATCCTGGAATTAATTTTCACCTTAGTTTCTCATGCGAAGTTTTATACGATCGCTGCATCCACTATTTCAAGCATGGCTGTCTCTTTCAATACCTTTCATTAAAAACATCTTTCATTAACTTAAAAAAAACTCAGTTTAACATAACACCTTAATTCTTATTAACTTATTGTAATTGAATTTTAGATCCAAGTTCTAATCTCAAAATTCCATCTCTTTATTCTACAAAACAAAAATGATAACTAGATTTTTTTTCGCTCTGTACGCATATTTCTATCTAAAAAATGAGTAGCTATACAGAGCGAAAAAATATCCAGTTAAAATATTTGTTAAGTGAATTGAAGAAATCGAATTTTGAGATTAGAACGTGGACCCAAGGCCCTTAATTTAAGAAGAAGCAGAAATTGTTCGTTGGAATTACTTTGATCTTCGATTTTATTAACACATTCTTAGATTGTTAGATTAAAACAGTTAAAGTAGAAAAGAGAATATTTATTTATTTTTGGGCCCCTGGGGGAATTTTTCATTGGCATCTAGGCTCGAGGCCACTTAGTAGCTGATCTGGATCCGTTGGGTATCATGCAATCTGAATCGATACACAAACATTATGCGGCTCGCAGGGGGTCTCCGGAACAAGTTGCTCGACAATATATGCTTGGTAAGGCTTTGATCGTGATCATTCCTCCTAAAAAAAATTTTTTCAATCCTACTTTTGTCAGAATTCAAGAGGCAAAAGACGAAATCCTAAAATCTATCGATACACATTTTACCTATTCTCTTCTCTTCCTCATCCCTCTTTCACTTAATCCATTCATAACATTCTCGATTCTCTCAACACTTGGTCACGAGTGATTACTCTTACGTCATCAGTTAATTTCCCATCTTCATCAATGCGGCCAGCCTCGAATGACGCAAGAAATTTGAATTTCATTCCCATTCAGTCTAGACGCTTTACGTCTTAAAATAATACTCTTTAAGTATTCTTTTCCTTGTTTTCGAGTTTTCTGGTTCATCCTTTTTTATTTCGTTTCTTCCTTTATCTTCCTTGATTTTCCTTGTTTCTCTTTTTTTTTATTTTCTCTTTACTTTTTTATATATTCTTACTTTTTCTTCCCTTATTTCCTATTTCCTTCTTTTCCCTTCCTTTCTTTCTTTTGAATTCAAATAAAACATTTAAAAAATCCCAAAACTCGAAAAGAGAGTTCACAAATTTCAAAGCATAAATTCGCATTTGAGGCTCGGTCTCAAAAATCTCAGATCACTGATACTGAAAATGTTAACAAAAAGAACAAGAAAAGCTTAGATGCCTGCTCCAGATTTTTACATCTAGTTTTGAAGCAAAATAATTTCTCGAGATGTGATATTACCGAAATATTCAGGGTGAAAAAAACTGCATGGTTTTGTATTGGTTTTCTTCAGTTTATTTTGCATGTCTGTGTTCTGGCTTTATTTCACGTTTCCATATGTCGACGTCATGCATTGCATGCAATTTCAATATTGTTGTTTCACTGTTTTTTTCTTTTTTCACCTTAAAATTTAACTCGGGAGGTGTTGGTGGCGAAACTAGGTCTTTACCCTTCTACTACGACTTTTGTATTTAATAGGTTTACTAAATAATCTTTTCTTTTAAATTTCTAGAACTGACTGCAAACTCTGTATGTATCTTCAAAAACAAATTTCAATTTGGGAATTAAATTATAGAGGCAGTTTACACCAGTAAATAGTTGGTTTTACAATGAAGGAGATTCTACAACGTTTTGTAGCCAATCAGAAGCCAAGTGGAGGGGTAGAAGTGCTGCCAATTGGTTAGAATCTATTGTGTAGTAAAACTCCTTCGGTGTAAACTGCTTCATGGTCAATTTCGTTATAAAAGTTCCGAGCAGTTTCTAGTTATTTAAAATAACTTTACAATGTCTAATAATTTATAATTTAATTGTTTAAATATTATATTTATATATAAGAACCGGAAGGTCTTTTATATAAGATCGGTTGGTATGAATGTGGCCTTAAATTGACAGATTCGAGGCCACCATATCGCTAAATTGGACCCGCTTGGCATCAACAGTGCAGATCTTGATGATAGGCATCCTCAAGAGTTGCTCTATAGTTATTACTCATTCGGTAAGCCTACAAGATTGCGATATCGTCTAATTGAAAAAAGCGGCGTTATTATAGAATAAGAGTTCAAAATAACAATTGAAACCAATCAATCTTAGAAATTTTTCATAAGCTATTCAATTTTAAAATTAATTTCAGCTTGATCGGTTTCCAAAAAATGATCTCGCATATCATTAGTTTCACTCTCACAGTTATTTTTATTTTTTATTATTTTTTTTTTTTTTTTCATACAGTCGACTCTGACTAATCGCACACTTTTACCATCAGAGTAGCGGTTCTGATCCATGCTAAGTGACCTATAGTCGGTACTGCATATTGTCGGTAAGCTGTTGCTCACAGTACTTATCCACAGGCGGTAATCTAGATTGTGGGTAAAGTAGGGCTCATCCATACCTACTTAAATTTGAACGAGGTAGAAGCATTCTTTTTTCTTATTTTTCCCCTTTTCTCTCCTTTGCTTTCTCATAGAGAAAGTTTTTTCGTTTTTACATTTTCCAATATTTTTAATATGGTTGAATTAAACTTTCCTCAGTTGATAAAGGCCTAGTACAACGTACAAGTTGTCACCCATAGTCGGCAATGTAGACGATTGGTAAAATAGTTTCCTATCTTTATTTTAATCTTAGCCGACATATGTTAGGTCTACCTTACCGACGATCTTCATTACCGACTGAGGTTACGTTACATCTTACCGATAATCTGCAGTACTGGCTGTGGGTCACTTAGCAAAGATGGTAAGTGAGCCTTTACTCGGATGGTAAAAGTGATCAAGGAATCGTTTTTTAAAGTGTGTAGTAAATCAGAGTTGACTGTATTTGAATTTAATTTCTTCTGTACTTATTTTTCTTATATTTTGATTTGACACTTTCTTATTTTAGATCGTTAGACTCCGCCTTTAGTTGCCAATCAGTAATAACAAATATAACAACACAATAGCTTAAATTTTTTTTTCCACTGCTGAAAATTGCAAAAGAGAAAAAAAAATGTACAAATTTATTTTAACAACGAAGGAGGATTCTGCGATTTTAAATAAATATATTTTTCGAGAGTTTTTCAAAAACGGCAATGTGGAAAAATGTAAAGCAATAGTTTTCAGTCGAAGCATTAATGTCCACAGGAGAGATTCCTCGAACCACTTACGCTCAAGATCTACGAAATCGGGTAGCGGCCCTTATGAAAAGTATGTAAAAATCAAGTCAAAATTTAAATTCGGCCGTAATTTGTTGCAAAATATTTTCGGGTATTGTTTACTTTTTTGAGGTTAACTTTAAATCCGCTTGTATAGACGGTGAAAATATTATTGGTGATTGTGGGTTTACAAATCGGTAGGCGATTTTCTGTATTGAAGTATTTTTCATCTCTGTAGACAATTTTTCAAAGGTGGTTGCTTTTAAAAATTCTTAACTAATCCTCTCACTAACAGCGTTTTTTTTTTATTTTTTCTTCTTTTTTTTCACTTTTAATTCTCTTTTCTGAATGTTTTAACCATTGTTTCTTTCTCATCTCCAACCTTAGAATTAGAAACAACTGCGAAGTATGTGCTTTATTTCTGTTTGAAGAACAATGAAATATTGTAAGTCCCATAATTTTTGAAGTGTTTAGAAAGACGTTTTTACAAACGATAAAAATTGCATGATTGTGACGTAACGTTTTGTCGCGTTGACAATATTGTAAAAAAACTGAAAACTCTAGGCATCTTATTTTGAGAAAACTGACTTTATTTTTCAAACATTTTCAGTATCAGTTCAAGAGAAAGAAGAAAAATAGAGCAGATAAAGTAATAATAATAATCTATCCAAAAAATCTTAATTCTTTGCTTAAGGCCTTGTATTACTTATCCGCTCCCTACCTTACCGATATTTCTACAATTAAAGAAAATATACTGTACAAAATTCGAAATTTGTATTAAACTTAAAAATATATTTAAAAAAATTTTTTTTATAAATGTAAATATTTAGGTCTAGATAAACGTACCTTGATGCTTTAATTTTAATTTCAGAAATTTAAAATTTGGTATCTCAATAAATTTAGAAGTAACGATGCAGAAAAAAAATGTCGGTAAGGTAGGATTCGTATGAGTAATGTATGGCCTTAATTTTCCCTGAATGTATATTTGCGTGTTTGTAAGAAATTTGTCAAAATGATAACCAAGGTTGTAATATAATTTTTTTTACCGTGGATTGAACAGAGGAGTCGGACATGGATCGAGTTTTCAAATTACCGTCCACCACCTTTATCGGCGGAAAAGACAAATCACTTCCGCTCCGTGAAATCTTGAAAAGATTGGAATCGACTTACTGTGGACACATCGGAGTTGAATTTATGTTCATTAATTCGCTTGAGCAGTGCAACTGGATTCGACAGAAGATGGAAACTCCCAGAATTATGGAAATCACGAATGATGAAAAACGTCTCATTTTGGCGAGATTAACTCGAGCGACAGGGTAAGTGTTACTTCAAGAGATTTAAAGTGATTTTAAGAAAAGTAAAAGGATTTCGAGAGAGTAATTTGAAAATATTTTAAAAATATTGTTTAATCTTTTTCATTTCATGTTAAATCCTTAGAATAATTGTACACTCAACCAAATTTTTTTATTACAGATTCGAAGCCTTCTTAGCGAAGAAATGGACATCAGAAAAGAGATTCGGACTCGAGGGTTGTGAGATTCTCATCCCGGCGATGAAGCAAGTGATTGACAAATCCACAGAACTTGGCGTGGAGTCCATTGTCATGGGAATGCCGCACAGAGGTCGTCTCAATGTTCTAGCAAACGTCTGTAGAAAACCTCTGAGTCAGATATTCACGCAGTTCGCGGCACTTGAAGCCGCTGATGATGGCTCAGGAGATGTCAAGTACCATCTGGGAACTTACATCGAACGTCTCAATCGAGTAACAAACAAGAATATTCGCCTCGCAGTTGTTGCAAATCCTTCTCACCTCGAGGCCGTCGATCCCATCGTTCAGGGAAAAACAAGAGCTGAACAATTCTACCGAGGAGATGGAGAAGGCAAGAAGGTGATGTCTATTCTTTTACATGGTGACGCCGCCTTTTGTGGACAGGGAATCGTATTCGAGACAATGCATTTGTCCGATTTACCTGACTACACAACCCATGGAACGATCCACATCGTCGCGAATAATCAGATCGGATTCACGACCGACCCGAGGCATTCGCGTTCCTCTCCTTATTGTACAGGTAAATATTCCATTCAGTCATCTAAGATAAATTGTAGATTTTTCCAGGAGATGAGGAGCAAATTCTCGACTTGGTCAATGAGACCTACAAGTTCTCCAATCACCAACTTTCTTTTGCAGATGTCGCAAGAGTTGTGAACGCGCCGATTTTCCACGTTAACTCTGACGACCCGGAGGCGGTGATGCACGTTTGCAAGATGGCAGCAGAATGGAGAGCAACTTTCCATAAAGACGTGGTAATCGACATCGTGTCTTATAGACGCAACGGGCACAATGAAGCCGACGAACCAATGTTCACCCAACCCCTCATGTACCGCAAAATCAAAAACACTCCTCGTGTCCTCGACAAATATTCCAGTCAGCTCGTCAAGGAAGGAGCCGTCACTGAAGAAGAAGTCAAGGATGTGAAGGACAAGTACGAAAAGATCTGCGAAGAAGCCTACGGAAATGCCAAGCAGGAGACCCACATCAAGTATAAAGACTGGCTCGACTCACCCTGGTCTGGTTTCTTCGAAGGAAAAGACCCGCTGAAGGTCTCTCCGACCGGAGTGAAGGAAGACACTCTGGTGCACATTGGAAAGAAATTCTCCTCGCCTCCACCAAACGCAGCAGAGTTCGTTGTCCATAAAGGTATCGAGCGAATTTTGAAAGCACGAATGGAGATGGTCGAGTCTAGAACAATCGATTGGGCTCTGGGAGAAGCCATGGCCTTCGGTTCACTTCTTAAGGAAGGAATCCACGTGAGATTATCTGGTCAGGATGTCGAAAGAGGTACTTTCTCTCACAGGCATCACGTTTTGCATCATCAAACTGTCGATAAGGCGACCTATAGGCCACTCTGCTACCTTTACCCTGACCAGGCACCCTACACTGTCTGCAATAGTTCTCTTTCTGAGTACGGAGTCCTCGGTAAGTCTGCGCAATACATTTTTATACGGTATCCTGATAATGAATTCTAGTTACTCAACTCAAAACTCTCTTTATTTAGGATTCGAATTGGGATATTCGATGACGAACCCGAACGCTCTTGTAATTTGGGAGGCTCAGTTTGGAGATTTTAACAACACTGCACAGTGCATCATTGACCAGTTCATCAGCAGTGGTCAAGCGAAATGGGTTCGACAATCCGGCCTTGTGATGCTCCAGCCTCACGGTCTCGAAGGCCAGGTAAGTTGTATTTAATTAGAGGTAATTGTCAGCTTTTTTATATAAATATTCGGTTATTTTTGAGTCATTTGTGATTTCTTTAGGGTCCAGAGCACTCGAGTGCTCGACTGGAACGCTTCCTCCAGATGTCGTCCGACGACCCAGACTACTTCCCACCAGAGAGCGAGGAGTTTGCAGTTCGCCAACTCCACGACATCAACTGGATTGTCGCGAACTGCACCACACCCGCAAATTTATTCCACATCCTCCGTCGCCAGATTGCGCTTCCCTTCCGCAAACCCTTGATCATTATGACTCCTAAGTCTCTTTTGAGACATCCGGAAGCTAGGTCCAGCTTCGATTTGATGACGGAAGATACTCAGTTCTTGAGAATTATTCCCGAGGAGGGAGTTGCCGCTGAGAATACCAGTGGAGTCCAGAGGCTTATCTTCTGCTCTGGAAAAGTTTACTACGATCTGAAGAAGTCGAGGAAAGAGAGGGGACTCGAAGATAAAGTTGCAATCGCAAGGGTGGAACAGGTAATAAAGAGTAAATAAACGTATCTTGGTACAAGGTGTTCACTAACAATTTCAAGTATTAATTAACCATTTTTTTCAGATCTCTCCCTTCCCATACGATCTGGTCAAAAAAGAAGCTGAGAAATACTCGAATGCACAACTCATTTGGTGCCAAGAAGAGCACAAAAACCAGGGAGCGTGGAATTACGTTCAACCCAGATTCGTCACAGCTCTTAACGGAACCAGGATAGCGTCGTAAGTTTCTTTTTCAGTTATATTTTTACACACCATGGTCGTCAGGTTCCGGAAAAGAAGAGCTGGAAATTTGTCAAAATTACTAACGCTTTGCTTTTTCGTAGTAATCCGTTTTAGATTGTTTTAGGGCATGTGGTAATTACCATAAAAGTAAATTTAGTTTCGCCAACTTTACGCTCACAATAAGAAATAGTTTTTGTTAAAGCTAGGCCATCTACCTCCGTTTCGTACAAACTGAAAGGGCCTAGTTTTAGTGAAAAATATTTATTTACTGCCAATATAAAGTTGGCAAAACTAAATTTGCTTTTATGGTATGTGACATATCCCTTTAAATGAAAGTAGGTATTTTATAAAACTTGTTTAATTTGAAAAAACTTCATTAATCTGAACTGTATGTTTTTTCGTAGTTGCCATTTTTATTTGCACTTTTGCAAATATTATTTATTATTTGCATTTTTTCTTTTTATATATTTTTTTCCCCTAAAATCGATTTTTTTTTCTATGGAAAAGAGTAGTCAATGAACTTCTCTCTGATATAAGTCAAATCATCTAAATTAATTTTTTTCACCAATCGCATGCTTCTTATTAGGAAGTCAAATTAAGGCAATGTATCAGTTAGCCGATTTTAAACTTTCCTGTATTTTTTCCTGCAATGACATTTCTACATTTATTGAGATATCGAGCATACAAATTATAAAACTAAAGTAAACGCCTTAATATACCTTAGTACGTTTACTTCAACTTCACAAATTTTCAACTCGATATTGCAATAAGTGTAAAAATGGTATAACAGAGAAAAAAATGTCAGTAAGGTAGGGATCGGATTACTTATACATTGCCTTAATTTGGTGCTCTACTTTGATTTAGCATTTTAATTAGAAGATTAAAGATGTCACGACTACTAATAGCAAATATATTGATTTGGTAAGTCTCTTTGTAATAAACAAGCAAAATATTTCAAAATTATTATTTACTGTTTATATGGCCCACTTTTTTTACTTTCAGTTTTTTGTAATACATAGATTAAATTCAATTTACTCGATCTCTGCTTCTTTCTTGTAATTTTCACAGCTGAAAGCTTGTAAAGCACTAGTTTCGTAATTGATTTCAATACTAGAAAAAAGTTTGCGAAGTAAAAAATTTGGGCCATGTTGCAGTAATGGAGGCGATGCTAAAAATAGTGGCGGATGGTTCAGTAGCTGGTTTTCATCTTCGAAACCAGAAGAAACTAAACCTGTTATCGAATCTCAAACAGAAGAAATCTCAAAGCCAGTTCAGAGATTAACGAGGTAAATAGGCGAAAAAAGTTGTTTTTCAGGTCTTGAGAATAGAAAATGTGAGCCAAAGTGTTGGAAAATGTCTACAGGTGCCTTAGAATCCTACTGTGATATTAAAAACTGTCTTTTCAGGTACGTTGGACGTCCAACTGCCGCCTCGCCAGCAACGGGAAGCAAAGCTCAACACACCAGGGAACTAAAACAACTTCTGGACGACTCCTTCAATTTATAATCTTACTTAGAAAAGTAGTGAACTTTATTTATTCATCGTACTATAATTGTTATAAGGATCGTCCTGCTCTATAAGCATTATGAGAAACCATCCGCACCCTTAAATATCACCTGACATTAGCACCGTGTGCAAGGATATTTAATTGAAACCATCGAAAAGTAGACTTGTTGCTTTTTATTCAAGATTTCAAATAATTCTTTTAATTACTAAATTACTAAGTTACTAAATTCTCAATTATCTTTTAAATACTGTATCTTGAAGCTCACGAAAGCAAAATTTGTATTTTTCGATGGGGAAGTCAAGTGCAAATATGAATGTAATTTGCTCTGTTAATATGTCTATAAATCGGTAACCTGATGTGTAATGACTGCGAAAGTATTATTTTTAACTTAACTAGGTTTCTGCGAAGGAGAGATGAAGTGTGCGAGTATTTTCTCGAAATTCTGTATCTGGCTACCAATCACTTTAACTTTTTATAGTCGCTGTGTTTTTATAAAAAATTAAATGATTGGTCCTGAGATGTTAGTCAAATGAAAAATGGAAAATGTTTTTAAAATATGGCCGCTGTACTCGCGATGAGTCTCTTATTGTTAGTGATACTAAATTGCGCCGCTACTTCATTTTGTGAACTACAGAGTCTGCAAAGGCACAGTATTTAACTTTTTTTCGTTCAACCCCCGTTAATAGTGCTGCAAATATTATTTATCTCTATCTACGATTAAGATGTGAAAGCGACTGGTAACTGCAGGTAACGGGAGCCATAATCGCTTTCTAAATTAAAAGTATGGACACTTAAGCTCAGGGCAGAAGTCATAAAAGCCGTTTTATTTTATTCCTAGCTAGTTAAGAAATTCTGTAATCAATACCGGTGTGAATATTAGCTTCAAAGACAGATTAATAGTGATAAATTATATTTTATTTAAGAACAAGGCAGACGTTGAACACATTGTAGATTTTGTTTAGCCATTAAATTGTAGCAACCACCGAAACAGATTTTTCATTCGAAACCTATAACGTTAAATTGTTTATGAAATTACTTTAAAGTCAACTGGGTAGCGTTAGATCTTTATTTTCGTAATCTTATCATTACAATTATTGAAATACACGTCTATATGTACATTATTTTGCGGCAATTTTTCATCTTCAGTCAAGAACTTTCCATTTCGCAAACGAGAAATGTACAGCAGCTTCTTAATAATTTTCTCGGCGATTTACGAATAAAAAAAGTGTAGTAAAATAAGATTTTCTTTAATGCTATGCTTCTTTTGCTTATCGTGAGATTCGCAGTGACTAGTACTTGACAAGGTGTTTGGACCTCTTTTTTCATGAGATGCAAGAAAATCATTAAATTATTAAATTATGTATGGATAACAGGTTTGTAAAATTAGATTCAGTTCGGATTTTCGATATTTAGTAATCGGTTTGGCCCAGCACACTGTACATGATCCTTTTGAAACTGTTGCTCTGGTGGATCTTCTCGCTATCGTCTTCCAAAACGACCTGCAACAGAAAATTCAAATTTTTAACCAGTTTTTTCAAATTGTTTGGACAAAATTAATTTAAGAAGCCATGTACTTTAAAAATAGTTGTGTACTGAGGGATTGATCACTGTAATGTAATTCCCTTAAATTTTTTTCTTTTATAATCTTTTGGGATCCTTCGAAATCTCTTGAAAACTTTCCAAATCTAAAAATCAAAATTTGAGTGATCTACCCCTCGTTGTGTATTTAAAAACAGATTCATCTTTACTTTTTATAAATCTTTGTTATTTTCTTTTTGTAATTTTACATTTTAATCGTTGAGGGGGAGGGTTATAATTTGAGATAACAGCTTTTTGGAAGCAAAGTTTCAATTAGCGAATAAGCAACGTTTAAAAGTACACAAATGAGACCTACAAAATTCAGTAGTCATTGACACGATCCTTAACGAAAGGAAGAGGAAAAGGGCGTCTTAAGGGTCCACCCTTAAAGAAATTTAAGAAATGTCCCTTCAGAAATTTTTTCAAAATTATTACGAGATGAAGTAAAGAAGAGTAAAAAGGCTCAAAGCAGAAACTTAATATTATTAATTCAGGAATTTAACTAATTATAAGTTAATTACTCCAGTATTTACAATAAGTACAAATTTTTTGTATGTTCAGTTTGGAATTTTTTTTCGTAATTTAAGAATTCTGAATAATAGGCGAGTTTAGGAATTAAATAATTAATTATACTTACGTAGGGGGCTGGGCTCTTCGGCTGGGGAGGGTGTGCCTAAAAATTGATAATAATTTCAATTGGAGAGATTTCATCTGATCTTAAATTTTTATTAAAACAAAAAAAAAAGTTTCAAAATAATTTTTTTTATAAATGTTGAACCAGCTTGATTGGAAGTAAAAAAGAGAATTGCACATATAAAAAAGATTACCCTGCTCATATTTGCCTTCTGAGGAGTAAAAACCCCAGTGCGTGCTGGCTGCCTAATTTCCTGGACGTGATCCCCAAGTGCTTCTTCCTGGAGAGCCTTGTAAGCTTCGCTCTTACTCGGGTCGTACTTCACCGGTTTCTTCAAGCTACATTGTTCGTTTTATTCTTAATCGTCTGATTTCGCGAGTTAATTAGCAGCAACAAATTATTATTATTATTATCAAATTAATAAAAGATTATCGTTGCAACTATTGCAAGTTATTCGAACAATTTAGTGTCTACTAGAATCAACTAATCATTCTATCTCTCGTGCAAAAAAATGTCATTTTCAATTCACTACTGCGTGCAAAAATCTGCTAAAATTTAGAGCGATGCCCTAGCGAAAGTTTCGAATAGAAAAATTTCTATCCGTCTGAATCCGTTTCATTCGAATCTTGTGCGGATGAATCCGAGCCAAATTGAAGTTAAAAAACAAAGATTCCTATCCGATTCAATCCGAATTTAAAAAAAAATTTCTATCCGAAATAATCCGAAGTAAAAATCGAAATTTCTGTCCGTATCAATTCGATGTCAAAACCAAAATTCCTATTCGAATGAATCATTCCTATACGGATTCATCGGATTGAAAGTTTGGAATGACTCGAAATATCTCGGATTCATTCGGATAGAATTTCTATCCAATTAGGTTTTATCAGGAATAACCTTAAAGCAGGTAAGTCCCGAAATACTTTGTTTTTCGAGTTTGGCCAAGCTGTAAGTTGGCAACATTTTCAGGACTTTTGCGTGGGAAAATTTGAAATCTGAGCTTTTAGTAATTTTGAGAGTAAGCCAGAAATATAATTCCAGAAAAAAGAGAAAGAGAGAGAAATTTACCTAAACTATTCGTTAGTATTAGTGAATTTTAATTTCTGATTCTCGTCGAAAAATCTTTATTTTATTTTTCCACCAAAATAAATATTTGTAAAATTTTTTTCAAAGACCTCTTGCCTCCTAAAATTGAATATCTTTATTTCCACAACAAAAACTACTGGCTGTTAAAAATAAATAAGACAATCAGTTCCCAACTGGACAAAACTTGGAATAGAAAATTTTTAATTTCTCTAACGGGGGAAGGGGGATTTTTTTATTTTAAACTTTCTCTTAATTAGGTTTATTAAATTGAGGCCACACGTTCTTCGAAGTGCCAGCCATTGCCTGTTCTTTCATAATTCTCGCTTGTTCTTGAATTTGCTGTTTTTGTTTCAGGAAGGAAAAGTCTATGAAAATGCTGTAAAATAAAGAAACAGCGGGTAAATGGTTTAGCGACTGTACCTTAAACCAAAATGGGCGGGGAGAATTTTTTCCTATTTCGTCTCTCGTAGCCAGTTTTTTTTATAAATTATTTTTTATTTATTTATTTTTTTAAATTTTGATCCCCTTTTTTAATTAATAGAAGTTTAATTTCAGAAGTAGTGACAGTAAGCGAAAGCCAATTTGTTATTACAAATTTTAACTATTTCTAGTGTCTACTGCAAGCTCTATACGACAAAGCAGCTTAATGTCGTTTTTTTTTGTTTTTGTTAAGGGGGTTAAAAGCGGAACAAAATTTTTTTTTCCGAAAAACCAGAATCCGGAATTTGAAAAAATACCCCAAACAAAAATGAAATCAAATTTTCAACAATAGAAAAAAAACACTTTTTTTTCAAAAAATGTATTTAAATTTCTGCAGAATTTTTGTGAAAAAAATTAGGAACGACATTTTTTGAAAGAAATTTTAAGGTAATACTTATCCAATTCCTACTTTACCGACATTTTTTCTCAGCAACGTTACTTCTAAAGTTATTGAGATGTGAAATTAAAAATTTCTAAAATTAAAGTTATAGCATTAAGGTAAGTTTATCTGGTCCTAAATATTAACAATTATAAAAAAAATCATTTTGAAACC
>JAUESI010000002.1:3168760-3179999 GCA_032275145.1 Synergus laeviventris
AGAGAGAGAGAGAGAGAGAGAGAGAGAGAGAGAGAGAGAGAGAGAGAGAGAGAGAGAGAGATTCAACCATCCTACTGCAGAAAACAATGTTTTTAGCGGATTTGGGGGTTGATTACCCCACAATTCTTTTTCATGTTACAGAAAACTTATACAAACGGGCATGATAATAATATAAAGTTCACCTGTTTTTACATTTTCATGAGAAATTAATTTATTAGGGGTGAACACCCTTACCTGCATTTTATTACATTTCTGCTAAATCAAGTAACTTTCGCATGCAAAACACAGAGACGTAAAATTTCCGTAAGATGAAAATTCCGGAATTAATCGGTGAACAGATTGTTATCTATTTGTTATTTAATCAAAGATGATCATGGAGAATCCTAGAGTAATATTATCGTGTTGGATGTGTTAATTGTAGGAAATAAGCGGGAAGCGTAATCTCGGAGAGTCTGTGTTAATCGTTTTCTGATTACTCAGGACCATGAAATTCTCATTTTTCGGGATAAAAAATGTCGAAATGGGTGACAATTGATTATATTAGTTTTATTTTCGAAAATTGATCTCGTTCCTGATGTGTGGAGTTTTTATTGCGTGTTTATTTATTTTTAAGAGGCAGTTAATTATTATGATTTTTCCTATAAAGAATTTCATAAGTTAGATTATCGACCGCGACTCTGTAATTCCTCTGCTATAACTTTATCATCATTTTCAGTACCGATACTGACCGATCCACTGTCTGAGAGCAACCATCATGTTCTCTATGATTGTCTACATAGATAGTATTATATTAATTTAAAAAATGTAAGACTGATGAATATTCTTTTATTTTTATTATAACCAAATACCTACAACAAAATTCACAGATGTAGTTTACTATTATAACAATTATAACTATTATAAATATTATTATAATTACATATTATAACAAGGTGAAAATCCACTTTTTACAAAAATCATTTATCTTTCAATTTCCCCAAAAAGGTGTACTTGCATTATTTAACTCTACTGCTTAATTTCTATCTTCAGTTTCTTCGTCAATTTTTGTTTCGTCTTCCTTTTCTTTGGCCTCAGAGATCTCCTCTTCATTCTTGTCGTCAGTCTCCGCTTTTTTATAGCGACCTTCATCAATATAGGAGTACAATATGCCAACAATTGCATGTGCCTTCGCGTACATTTCTTCCACTGTCTAAACCATTTGAAAATATTTTATTAGAATTTTATTTAGAAAAATAATTGAACTGCTGGCGACCAAAAGGAGATATGTCTGGATTTAGCCTGGGAAGTATTGTCCTGAGTGTCAATTTTACAAATCTTCCGAATTTTAATTTTAAAGACTGATATTTGTAGAGAATTTCAAGGCACATCATATATTCCTTTTGCAAAAATTTCAACGTTTTGTAGTTTCTGAGATAATTGGTAAAAAGTTGATTTTTTTAAAACGAAAAATTCCATTCTTTTTGAACTTTAACTCGCGCTACTTTTCCTAAAAACGAAAATATTGTTATAAACAAAATAGTTTATAACTTTGTTTAAAATAAAAATTCGAAACAGTTTTTAAATTGACATGCTCAGGTCAATGCTTCCCCTTTTGGTCGCCAGCGGCTAAATTGTCTTCAATGCGTCTACATTTAGACAAGGGGTTTCAGAAGGTAAATAAAAATCGACTTGTCTTCATCTAGAATGATGAAAATTTATCTAAATATTTCTCTAGAGTTTTATTTCTCATCTGAACATTTATCCCTAGTTTTATCTCGCATCTGAACACTTATCTGAAGTTTTATCTGTTACCTGAATATTTTTCCCGATTTTTATCTATTATCTGAAGATTTCCCTGAACTTTTATCGTTTATCTGAACTTTTACGAGTCATCTGAACATTGATCTATTATCTAAATATCTATCTCAATTTTTATCTATTATCTGAAGATGTCTTTAATTTTTGGCGGTTATCTGAACATATATCTATCATATATGGTATCTACACACTTATTAAAATATTTATCTGTTATCTGAAATTTTATCTGTAATCTGAAGATTTGTGTGAACTTTTATCAGTCACGTAAACATTCATCTCTTATCTGAATTTTTATCTCCTGAAATTTATCTGGAATTTTATCTGTATACTCTGAAGATTTATCTGAACTATTATCAGCTACGTAAACAATAATTTCTTATCAAAAATGTATCTGAGATTGTATCTGTAATCTCAATATTTATCTGAAGTTTTATCTGTTACCTGAATATTTTTCTGGATTTTTATCTATTATCTGAAGATTT
This sequence comes from Synergus laeviventris, assembly GCA_032275145.1. Classification (NCBI taxonomy): domain Eukaryota; kingdom Metazoa; phylum Arthropoda; class Insecta; order Hymenoptera; family Cynipidae; genus Synergus; species Synergus laeviventris. Next base: position 3,171,040 of record JAUESI010000002.1, read on the forward strand.
CCTTGGAATTTTATCGGTTATCTGCACACTCATCTCTTATCTAAACATCTATCTGGATTTTTATCTATTATCTGAAGATTTACCTGATTTTAGAACGGTTATCAGAACATTCATCTGTCATCTAACCACTTTTTAAAACATTTATCTGTTATCTGATGATTTTTCTGAACCTTTGTCACTTCCCTGAACATTCAATCTTATTTGTAATCTATAGATTTATCTGAAGTTTTAACTGCTACCTGAGTATTTTCCCTGATTTTTAACTATTATAGTTTTCCTGAACTTTTATTGGTGATATATCTGAATATTTATCTGTCATCTAAACAGTTTTTAAAACATTTATCTGTTATATAAATAATTACCTATACATTTATGTGTTATCTGAACTTTTATCTGATATCTGAAAATTTATCTGCAATTTCATCTGTTATCTGAACATTTGTCCGTTTGTTGAAATTACGAGCTATACATCCCTCAAAGCAACTAATATTTCTATAAATAAAAATTAATTTTTTTTATAAATAAATATAATAAAAATATAAAATAAAGTACCTGAGCTTCTCGAAGATGTTTGACAGCATCAGTTTCATAGTGAAGACGATCAAATTCCTCTTGATTCAATGTGTAGCCAGTTTCGATTTCTTTCTTTCCTTCCTGCTCCTTCAAAAAGGCAGATATCTCTTCAGGGGTCAGTGGTATCTAAAAGAAATATAACTTTAAAATTATTTTTCTTTTCCTTGAATATTTATATAATACCTACACGTGACATGCGATTTATATGTAATCAACCTTCGAATGGCCTTGCATTAATCAAGAACATAATTTGTGGTAGTGATGGGCACATTGTCCATTCTTTCAAAGGAAAATTGAAAGTATTGATTTTCTCTTAACCTTAATAATTGCAACATTAAATACAATCATCAGTCTTACCACTTGAGTTCCTCCATTGACACGTATTCTTTTCATGTAGATTTCTTCTTCCTCCTCGTCCTCAGTTTCTTCTAGACCCTTTTCATTTGAGTAAAGCAACTGATATAAAGACTCTCGTATACGAACCATCTTTCGCGAACGCTGAAAACGACAATATAGACATCTGATGTTAGTATTCGATAAATAATTCTTTATTTATCCGAATAATGTTTCGTTTTAATTGGATTCAATTGAGTTTAATGTTACCCGATTTCGTTTTTCATCAATTATGGCGTCACAATAGAGGTAGAGTTGAAAGAGAGGATACTCTCTAATTTCTTCAGGGGCTTCTTGAACCGGAATAAATCTGTTTAGAATCATTTTCTTCGTTCGCATCAGTTCATGCTTCTGTAAGAGGACAAAAACGAGTTTTAGGAAATCAAAAATTAGGCCCATAGTACAGGTCTTATTATACACCTAACTTTCCCTATTCATACCAATCTTTTTCTATCTCTTTTTTAATCCACAATAGCAACCTCTTTCGTTTTGAATCTCAGTGTTTCTATCTTTCTGTGTTCTTATTCTAGATAGGAGTGAGTCTAGACAGAGAAAGAAAGGGATAGAGAAGTGAGAATTGAAAGAGATAGGAGCAATTCTAATTCAGAGATTCCCAGGGATTCCAGGATCTCTCGCTTAGTCCTAACCATCTCTTTCCATCCTTTGTTAATCCCTTGTTTTCTATCTTCGTGTAATAAATTGGGATAGGCGAGCGATTGAAAGGGATTGAAAAGTAGGGATTAAAAGAAACAGGAGCGAATTTTGATTGGGAATCCCTGATTTAAAATTGCTCCTATTTCTTTCAATCCTTTCTATCTCTCACCTATTCCTGTCTGTCTCTTTCTATCACCTTGTCAATCACAATACGCTTCTACCTCTTCCAATTCCCACTGCTTTATTCCTTTCTATCTCTCGTCTATTCTTATCTACACATTTTCATCTCTTTATCAATTTCAATTCACTCCTATCTGTTTCAATCCCCACTTCTAATATATTCCTTTTTATCTCTCGCCTAACCCTATCTATCTCTTTCAATCTCCAGTTATCTATACTTTTCTACGTCCATGGAATAGATGGGGATAGGCAAGAGATTGGAAATGGATAGAAAAGAATAGGTGAACGATATGAAGAAATAGGGAAGTGAGGATTGAAGGAGAGAGAATTGAGATGGAAAAAGAGATAGGAAGAGATAAACAGAACAAGGCGAGAGATAGAAAGGAATATCGGAGTTGGGATTGAAAGATATAGGAGTGATTTGAAATTTATAAGGAGATAGAAAGATATAGACAAGTGAAGAATGATAGAAAGGAATAGAGTAGTAGAGATTGAAAGAGTTAGGATCTTTCTTTTTCTATTTCCTTGCCAACCATAATTCGCAATTGACAAGAAGATAGAAAAAGATAGATTGGAATAGGCGAGAGTTAGGAAGGGATATTAGAAGCAGGGATTGAAAAAGATAGAAGTGAATTGAAATTATTAAAGAAATAGAAAGGGATGGATAAGAATAGGCGAGTGAGAGGACGGAATCCCTGGGAATCCCTGAATTAAATTGCTCCTATCTCTTTCAATTCTTACTCCTATATTCCTTTCCATCTCTTGCCTAGTCCTATCCATCTCTTTCAATCTCCAGTTTTCTATCATTTTCTACGTCCATGGAATAGATGGGGATAGGCGAGAGATTGAAAGGCATAGTCAAATGAAGAGGGGTAAAAAGGAGTAGAGTACTAGATATTGAAAGAGTTAGGATCTTTCTTTTTCTATCTCCTTGCCAACCATAATTCACAATTGACAAGGAGATAGAAAAAGATATATTGGAATAGGCGGGAGATAAAAAGGGATAGATATGTACGATCGAAAGAGATAGGAGCAATTTTAATTCAAGTGGAGATAGAAAAAGATAGAAAAGACTGGAATAAGCGAGACTTTTATAGAGATACATAAATAGGGATCCAAGGAGATAGACGTGGATGTGGATTGAAATGGAAATGGAAAAGGATAGAGAACTGGAGATTAATTGAAAGAGATAGAAGCGAATTGAGATTGACAAAGAGATAGAAAGGTTTAGACAAGAATAGGACAGATGTAGGAACGAATAAAGAAGCAGGAATTGAAAGAACCAAGAACAAATTGAAATTGAGAAGGAGATAGAAAGGGATAGATAAGAATAGACGAGTAAGAGGAAGGAATCCCTGGCAATCCCTGAATTAAAATTGTTACTATCTCTCAATTCTCACTTCTCTATCTCTTTCTATCTCTTGCCTATTCCTATCTATCTCTTTCTATCTCTTTGACAATCAGAATTCGCTCCTAAATTATTCAACCTCCACTACTCTATTCCTTCCTATATCTCCTATTCTTGTCTACACCCTTCTATCATTTTGTCAATCAAAATTCGCTCCTGTTTATTTTAATCCTCACTTTTCTCTCCCTTTTAACCTCTCGCCTAATCCCATTGAAAGAGATAAAAGTGAATTGAGATTGAAAAGGAGATAAAAAGGGGATTGATATGTATATACAAGAGATAGAAAGAGATAGATAGGTCTAGACGAGAGATAGAAAGGAATATATTCCTAGGAGTGAGGATTAAAGGGGATAGAAAAGTGGGAATTAACCGATTAAAAAAAGGGGTGAATTTTGATTGACAGGAAGATAGAGAGGTATAAACAAGAATAGGAGAGAGATATGCGTAGGAACGAATAAAGAAGTGAGGATTTAAAGATATAAGAGCAATTTTAATTCAGGGATTCCCTGGGATTCCTTCCAATCTCTCTCCTATTCTTGTCTATGCCTTTCTTCTTCTTGTCGATCAAAATTCGCTCCTGTTTCTTTTAATCCTCACTTTTCTATTTGTAACTTACCCTCTATCATCCCTTAGACCTAAAAAATTCCCTAATGAGTGGGTTCAAAAGTGAATAGAGGGTGAGTTACAAATGAGCTGAGGGGATGAAACTCTTTGGGCTGTCTTTCAGCATTGAAAACAATTATTATCAGCAATGAAATTTTAACCCAACCATTTTTAGTATTTTTCGTGAATTTCTTAATTTTAAGGGATGAAGTGCGGTGAATTTCAAACTTTTATGGTCAAGGGGCTGAAACTTTCAAGGATCATTTATTTTGTGTAATACATTTTTGAAACTCACAAAAATTGGATTTTCTAAAAACGAAAATAACCATAAATATAAAAATGAAGCTCTTTTATACTGTTCGTGCGAGTCTCACATGTTTGAAAACGATACAGGCCTCGCATATCAATTTCTTGGCCAGTTTCAAGGCTCCCTTGATTTCAGAATCAATGTTTGCGTGATTCGATATTCAAAATAATTATCCAAATTTTATTGCTTAATTAATTTGAGACTGCACGTCATTTAAAATAATTAATAATTCAGTTGCACGTTTAAATAAAAATATAAACTAAATATAGCCTGGAAGGATATTTTACAGAGGTATTTGGACAAGAGAGAGTTTTAGGTCTGCAAAGAAAAAAAGAATAGCTCATTTCACTTATGTGAGTTTTGACCATTTTTTAATAACCTTCCTCAAGTGATTTATTTTTGGATGAAGGATTCCTAAATGCATTTTTTTAAATGGGTAAAAGTGTGATAATAAAATTAGTAAACAGATGAATAAAATTCATTTCAATAAAAATAAATTCTAATTTTAAATAAAAATAAAAATACAAACCCTTCTCTCTTCGATTCGATTCTGTTGACGTGTTTCATGATCTTGTCTAATCCTTGACATTAGTTTGAGCATGTACTTCCGGTCAGTGAGTCTGACGATATTACTTCCCATCAGAATCTCCAATCTCGATCTCACAATTGGATGACTGATACTAAAAACACATTTGAAACAAAGCAGGAGAGTTAATTAAAATTGATTAAAACTGGGGATATATGTTACTTCCGAAAAAGTCAAACCTCCGATTTCTTTGAGATTGGCTATACGTATGTATTTTAATACGCTGATTACGAATATGATAATACAAATTGGCGGAAATATGATTTTCATGGTGAAACCATTAAAAAACCATAAAAATCATGGTTTTTTCGTTAATCTTAGTAAATATGCGAAACTTAAAAAATTTGTTAAACAAAAGTTGTAGGTTTTATCAAAAGAAATCATTCTAAATTAAAATCATGGTAAAGGGAAATGGTAAAAAGAAATGATAAACAAAAATGATAAAAGGTAATCTTGTTAACGGGAAATGGTGAAAGGAAATGGTAAAGGGAAATGGCAAAGGTAAATCATGGTAAAAGGAAATGGTAAACGAAAATGGTAAAAGGTAAAGGGAAATGATAAATATAAATGGTAAAAGGAAATGGTAAAGGGAAATAATATAGGCATATGCTAAACGGAAATGGTAAAGGAAAATGGTAAAGAGAAAACGTAAAAGGAAATGGTAAACGAAAATGGTGAAAGGTAATCTTGTTAAAGAGAAATGGTAAAGAGAAATGGTAAAGGGAAATGACAAAGGAAAATCAAGGTATTGGGTACATGGTAAAGGGAAATCATGGTTTTGAGTAAATGGTAAAGAGAACTAGCAAAGGGAAATGATAAATGAAAATCGTGGTAGAGAGAAATGGTACAGAGAAATGGTAAATGGTAAAAGGAAATGGTAAACGAAAATGGTAAAAGGTAATCTTGATAAAAAGAAATGGTAGAGGGAAATGCCAAAGGGAAATGGTAAATGAATATCATGGTATAGAGAAATGGTAAATGGTAAAAGGAAATGGTAAACGAAAATGGTAAAAGGTAATCTTGATAAAAAGAAATAGTAGAGGGAAATTCCAAAGGGAAATCCTAGTAAAGCGAAATAGTGAAGGGAAATGGTAAATGGTAAAAGGAAATGGTAAAAGGCAAAAGGAAATGATAAAAGGTAATCTTGTTAAAGAGAAATGGTAGAGGGAAATGGCAAAGGGAAATCATTGTAAAGGTAAATGGTAAAGGGAAATTGCAAAGAGAAATTGTAAAAGGAAATGGTAAGGGGAAATAATAAAGACATATGCTAAACGGAAATGGTAAAAAGAAAACGTAAAAGGAAATGGTTTACCTTTTCGGAAGTACACCCAAAACTGGTTAAATGAAGATTAAATTAAAAGCGAGAGTAAGTTTATAAATGCACTTTCGTATGCATAATATTAGTCGAAAGCTTTCATTTTTATTTTTTTTTAAATGTGTAAGGCAAAGTATGCCCTGTTTACTCGTCTAGAAAATAGGAAAAAAGCGAAAGCTTCGAGCTTCATAAAAAAAGAAAGCTCCCTATGGACTTTTTTTAAATTAAGGTTGCTTATGCATAAAAGAACGAAAATCTCTGCTGAAGTAGAAATAAGAATCTTCTACTTATATCAATGCCTTTATGCTTCTATTTATAGAAAAATTGAAAAATCTTTTAAAAAAATATAGAGTTGTAAATAAAATTTTCAGAAATATAAATTGTGGGAGTTTTTACTGGTTCTAATTTAAAGCGAAGAAAGAAGTGAAAGCAATGAATAATTTTACAAGATGTTATTTGCCATTAAAAATTCGATATACTTATAGACTCGAGAATATTCGAGTGGAAGCTGGGATTTATTATCCGGAGCTTGAATTTGTAATTTTATTGTATTAACAATTCACTAGTGTTTATGCCTGACACACCTGAGCTTTAAAGTCGAACTGAAGCAAAAGCGAAACGTTCGTGACTGGCGCAAGTAGTAAATGTTTCAAAGCTCGGTTAAAGGGAAAATGGTTTAATGCGGCTAATGGATTCGAAAAGACATTGGAAACCATTACTGGCAAAATAATTGAGTCAATTTTTCCTCTATTATAATATTTCAACATAATTATGGTCATAAAACATTCTTTCTTATATTTTTTTGCTCTATAATCTATATCAAAGATACTGTCGTTGTCTTTATACCTATCCTTACTCTTTATATTAAGGTTCTTTTTTAGATGCCCTCTAAATTTGAATTAAATCAGTAACGATTTTCTCTGCTGAGTTACCGATTGATGATAATGTAGATCGCCTACTAAAGTGTTTACCGTCAGATATTAAATCCTATATTATATCAAAAATTCCTGGCGAAAGTTTCGGATTCATATTCATTTCGAGCAAATCAATTCGATTATTCGGATTGAATCGGATAGACCGGATTCATTCGGATTGGATCGAATTTAATTTAATTCCACAGTTTTTCGAATCATTCCGGAATTTGTATCCGACCAAACAATATCATTCCGAATGAATACGGTAAATACGAATGTATCTGAATTTATCTGAATCAATCCGATTTTTCCGAATCGTTCGGATAGACTGGATTCGAATTGAATGTTCGGATTGGTTCAGATTGTATTTTTCTCACAGTTTTTCGAATCATTCCAAAATTTGTATCCGAACCAAAAATTTTCTTTCCGATCTAATCCGAAGAAAGTTTTTAATCTGAATCAATCCCGCCTATCTGAATTAATCAAAATCAATCCGAAGTTTCTATCCGATTGAATCGAATCAATTAGAATGAATCCGAATAAATTGGAATCAATCCGGTTTTTCGTAATAATTCGAATTGATTCGGATGGACCGGTCTATCTGAATGAATACAAATTATTCCATAACAATGATGCTTTCACAAACATAACTTCAATAAATTTTTGATTGACAAATCTGTTTTTTGCATTTCATGTCGCAATACTATTTATGTCACCTCTGACATGTATTATTTATGTTAGAGGTATTAGGGCCGAAGACAAAATGACAGGACGATTTACGAGAAACGTTGGCGGGAATCTAATGAGATTTTTCTATCCAGTATGTATAATTAGTTTAGAAGCTTTCCGAAGACATTAAAATTCAATGCAATGATTGCATTAATTAATGATTGCTGTTAATTTTCCAGTTAAGGGAGGAAGCAAGTTTTCAATCCGAATCAATCCGAGGCCCATTCAAAATCCTTCCGAACTTTTAATCCGATGAATCCGGTCAATTCGAATTAATCAGAATTAATCAGAATCAATCTCGAACTTTCAATTAGAAGAAATCCGATTAATCTGGACTTTCAATCAGAATGAATCCGGTCTATCCGCTCAATCCGAACTCTCATTTCGAATCAATCCGTATTTAATCCAATCAATCCGGTTTAATCCAATCAATTCGAGTTAATCAGAATTACTCCGAACTTTTAATCCGAAATAAATTCAGTCAATCCGAACCAATCCGATTCAATCCGTTATCAATCTGAATCAATCCCGTCAATGCGAATCAATCCGAATACATAAATCCAGTCAATCCGAATGAATCTGAATTTTTAATCCGAATAAATCCCGTCAATTCGAGTCAATCCGCATCAATGTGAACTTTCATTTCGAATCAATCCGTAATTAATCCAATCAATCCTGTTTGATCCAATCAATTCGATTTAATCAGAGTTATTCCGAACTTTTAATCCGAATAAATTCAGTCAATCCGAACCAATCCGATTCAATCCGATTTAATCCGAATCAGTCCCGTCAATGCGAATCAATGCGAATACATAAATCCAGTCAATCCGAATGAATCTGAACTTTTAATCCGAATAAATCCCTTCAATCCGAATCAATCCGAATCAATGCGAACTTTCATTTCGAATCAATCCGTAATTAATCCAAACAATCCGGTTTGATCCAATCAATTCGAATTAATCAGAATTACTCAGAATCCGAAATAAATTCAGTCAATCCCTATCAATCCGAATCAATCCGAATCAATTCGAATCAATCCGAAAAAACCCTTCAATGCGAATCAATCAGAATACATAAATCCAGACAATCCGAATGAATCTGAACTTTTAATCCGAATAAATCCCGTCAATCTGAATCAATTCGAACTCTCATTTCGAATCAATCCGTAATTAATCCAATCAATCCGGTTTAATCCAATCAATTAGAGTTAATCAGAAATACTCCGAACTTTTAATCCGAATAAATTCAGTCAATCCGAACCAATACGATTCAACCCGATTTAATCCGAATAAATCCCG
>JAUESI010000002.1:3180099-3190630 GCA_032275145.1 Synergus laeviventris
TCCGAACTTTTAATCCGAATAAATTCAGTCAATCCGAACCAATACGATTCAACCCGATTTAATCCGAATAAATCCCGTCAATGCGAATCAATCCGAATAAATACGGTCTATCTGCATTAATTCAAATGATTCTGAAAATTTCGAATAAATTCGGATTCATTCGTATTGACCGGATTTGTTCCTAATTGAAAGTTCAGATTGATTCTGATTAATTCGGATTAGCCGGATTCATTCGTATTAAAAGTTCGGATTAGTTTTGAATAGGCCTCGGATTGATTCGTATAGAAATTCCCGAGTGATTCGGGAAATTCGGAAAAAATTTCAATCCGAAACTTTTGCCAGGGTATTTTTATCGAAATGTATTTATTCGCATGTCGTGCTTTAATGGTGAGTTAGGACCAGATAAAAATGAGGACAGCTTAGGAAAATAATTTCGCTACATGCTAGTTTACAAATGTGAACCGTATAAAACGACAACGAATGTGGGACGATCGGTTATTGATTTAAGAAACTAAATTAAGCCGAAAAATCGACATTTCAGATTATTCCCTTTCTTATTAGATATAATCAAAGACGATGGGTATTATACTGGTATATGTATACTGTATATTTGAAAGCATGGCAGATTACATTTTTTGAATTCGAATGAAATTGTGTGGGCTTTTCGGCAAAGTGGAGACAACGTTTTCCTTCCTCCTTAACGACCTACGTCTTTTATTTTTATTTGGACACTTATTCTTAGAGTCACTTCCCATTTGAACCTTTTTTATTTAATTTTTGGTTGCCCACCAGCTTAGGGCCAATCTCAGTCATCGTAGAAGATAAACTAGGAATGAAGACGTTTTTTTATTGCTGAAACTTTATCATTAAAAAAAAATACTTCAAATGTTGGTTGGTTTTAATTTTAGATTTTATATATAATAAACAAAAAAATAAAAAATAAAAATATATATATAAAATAAAAATAATAAATAAAAATAAGTATAAAATAAATGAGCTGAAGTACTAGGAAAAACGAATGCAATAATAAAAAATTTTAATAATTATTATTATAAAAATATTGCACTAAACTTATTTCTCTTTCGGCCCTTTTTTCACTCTTGTTTCTATATTTCACAATTGTCTCCTTTCTTCAGCAAACGATAAAATTAACTAATATTCATGGGCCATCTGAAAATGTATGTTTATGGCATCCTAGAACCAAGCTTAGGAAACAAAATTGCAAATCTAGTCCTAACGAGTCAAGAAGAGGAAATGCCACAAAAATACTATAATTAAGATTCTTGATTTTTCTTTTTATATTTTATATTCCAGAGAAGAAATGGTACTAGGGCACGTGATATACGCTCTTATTGTATATTATTGTATATTCTTTAGTAAAAAAATTTATAACTTATAAAAAACTAAAATAAATAAATGAATAATAATTATTGATAAAATTATTAATTCAAAATAAAATTTTCTCAAAATTAATCTATATTTAAGATTTAGTTTAGGGATATATTTAACACATAGAACACAATCAAAAAAAAATTTTAATTTAATTAAATAAAAAATTTAACATTAAATCTAAGGAGTTCAATGAGTAGGATTTATTTGATTAAAGTCTGAAGATAAAAGTAGTCATGACCGTCAGACGCAGGTTTTCCTTAAACCTGAATTTGTTTTGTACTAATTATTGTTACATATTTTCTATTAGGTAGAAGATAAAGGAACGTCGTCTCGATCGATACATTTGCAAAAGACATGAATGTAGTTTCAACCTTTTGCCTTTCAAAAACGTACTTCTAAGAAATTCTAATAATTTAAAAATTATATTATATTATAATTATTATTGAAAATAATAGTAAGTGATTCATCATTTAGGAAATTAATATACAATAGAGTTCACTGTAATATTAAACTAACGATTTTCTACTGCACTGCCATCTTGCTTACTAATTGAATATTAAAATATTAAGAATAGAAACAAATTGAACCAATGATAAATAATGCTCAACAGTTATTAAACAATTTTATTTTATTTGAAAATTTCCATTCATATAAATTTTAATTGGCTGAACTTTTAAATAAATTTTATCGATTCGAGACTCTTCAGGTAAAACAGACAATTTCCTACATATTCCTTCCAAGATAAATAAACTTATTTCCTGTTTCCCAACGGACTAAACTGATGTCGTTGAGCACAGTGAAATTAAATATTTTCAAATAATTCAACTTCAGTAAGTCTTTGGTAAAGGGCAGAATATTTTAAAAATAATTACTTGCACTCGATGATATTTCGATAATCCGGTTTTATTTCCTCGTTCGTCTGTGAAGTTCTTTCCTCAGGCAAATTTTTAAATTGAATTTTGAGCTTGTTCGAAATAGCGTCCAGCCAATCTTCAATATCTTCAGGCAAATTTTGAGGGATCGAATCGGAGACAAGTAGCTCCACAGTGGCCCAAAAACCTCCACAATGCGTCATTTTGGTATTAAATACTTATCAAAATCACTTATCAAAGACACGTTAAGCACTCACTATTTGTTCTTCCTCATTTTATTAAAATATATCAAAAGATTTTATTTCTTTAGCTCGCACATTTTTATTGTAAACTTTGATTACAAATCTCCTTAAAAAATTTTAAGCTATCGTTTATCATTTAATCAAAATGTTCTTGAGGTTTCATTCGGTGCGAATTGTTTGTGGTGACCTAAAAATGCATTATATGCAAAAAAATCCCAAACTTTTTAATTACGGGGATGAAAAACCAACCCTAGTTATAAAATCGACTTTAGAACACAGAAGCACCCCAGCATTCGACAGATTTCAATACATAAAAAATTATCACTACTAATATGCATATTTGTAGCGGGGGCGAAAATACTTGGTTGCACCCCTAAAAACCACCCCCTATAGAAAGCACCAAGAAAGACCCGCCTATTCGACTGGATTTAAACGTGAAAAATTCTCTTCGATGATCTGTAACATAATAGTGGGGGTGAGAACTATTGGTCGCACCCCTAAAAACCACCCCCAATAGAAAGTACCAAAAAAAACCCTCCTATTCGACTGATTTTTAAACATTAAAAATTTTCTTTGATGATCCTCAATATAATATTGGGGGCGAGAACTCTCGGTCCCACCCCTAAAAACCACCCCTATAGGATACACCCACAGCCCCACCACTTACAACAGATTTTTAAACCTGAAAAATTCTCCTTTAAAATTCCCGACATATTAGTGGGTGCCAGAATACTACACATCATTCCAAAAAACTACCCCATACGGAAAACACACCAACAAAGTCACAAAATTAATATCAGACCACAGCAGCATCCCACCATTCAACATATTTAAATACGAAAAAAATTATCACTACTAATATGCATATTTATAGTGGGGGTGAGAACTCTTCATTGCACCCCTAAAAACCACCCCCTATAGAAAGTACCAAAAAAACCCTCCTATTTGACTGGATTTAAACGTGGTAAATTCTCTTCGATGATTCCTAACATAATAGTGGGGGTGAGAACTCTCGGTCCCACCCCTAAAAACCACCCCCCATAGAAAGTACCAAAAAGACCCGCCTATTCGACTGATTTTTAAATGTGAAAAATTCTCTTTGATGATCCTCATTATAATAAGGCAGGCGAAAACTCGGTCGCGCCCCTAAAAACCATCCCCTATAGAAAACACCAAGAAGCCCCCCCCCTCCATTCGAATGATGTTTATACGTGAAAACTTCTCTTTGATATCCCTAATATAATATTGAGGGCCAGAACTCTCGACCGCACCCCTAAAAACCACCTCTATAGAAATCACCAAGAAAGACCCGCCTATTTGACTGATTTTTAAACGTGGTAAATTCTCTTCAATGATTCCCAACATAATAGTGGGGGAGAGAAATCTCGGTCTCACCCCTAAAAACCACCCTCAACTGGAAAAACCCAGAGCCCCACCACTTACAACAGATTTTTCAACGTTAAAAATTCTCCTTAAAAATCTCCGTCATATTATTGGGTGCCGGAATACTCCAAAATTCCAAAAAACCACCCCATATGAAAAACACACCAACAAAATCACAAAATCGACTTTAGACCACAGCAACACCAACACATTCGATATATTTAAATAAGTTAATAATTATCACTACTAATATGCACATTTAGTGGGGGGTGAGAACTCTCGGAGCACCTTTCACTGAATTGCATTCAATATCCGTTGTTAGTTCTTTTCGACGCGAAATGAAGTTTTAGAATAGAGAAAAATAATTTTCACGAGTGCTATCGACGGCATAGACACGGGGTATTAGAAACGTAGTCGAACTCTGAAAACGCGATGCAAAAGTTAGTTTAGAGGCTGGTGTTAAGGGTGGGAGTTACTAACTTTGTAGACAGGCAATCTATAGAGTATAGACCCTTCACCCTCTAGGTTCAGGTAACAGACTATCATGTCACGTTACTAAAGCGAATAAGCAGTAGACGTACACTTTGAAGACATGACACCCCTAAAAACACGCGATCGTCGTTTTTTATCCCATGTGCTAAGGAGAACTTTCAGCCTTTGATAGGGTAATCAATAAATCTATAGAAACGAGAATTGTCACTAATGATGCCAGTCACCACTCTTGAATTATGGACATCGTTTTTATTGAGATTGAGGACACGCAATCTGTGTTAAAATCGACCAAAAGTGGTTTGTATCATTTACGTAAACAAAAATAAAAAAAAAATATTTTCTTTCTAAAACATACAAGATCCAAAATTTTTTAGTGGAGATTAGTTGTTTACAATCTAATAAATTAACTACCAAAGTTTCAAACTCCCCGTGCACTTGGAACTCACCCTAATTCATTAATTAATATTTAGAAATTTGTCAAAACTGCCCTTATTCATTGGGTCAAAATTTCATTGTTGAGAGAAATTATTTTCAATGCTGAAAAACACCCCTAACACCAGAAAACATTTTTATTTAAGGAATGACATAGGGGGGTGAGTTCCAAGTGAGCTAGAGAGATGGAATTTTTTAGGGTGTCTTTTTACACTGATAAGACCTATTATCAGTCATAAAATTTTGACCCCACGTATTAGGGAATTTTTGGTGAATTTTTTTAATCTAAGGGATGATATGGGGGAGTTCTAAATGAGCTGCAGGGATGAAACATTTTTGGGGTATTATCAGCGACAAAATTTTTTTTCAGTAATAAAATTTTTATGAATTTTTAATTTTAAGGGATGAAGTAGGGTGAGTTTCAAATGCATGGATGAGTTGAAACATTGGTGGATCACTTATTGGGTTGTATAAAATTATTTTCCACCAGAAAATTTTGGATCTTGTATGTTTTAGAAAAAATTCTTTTTTTTTTAATTTTTGTTTCAAATATTCTAGTGGAGAATATTAAAAACTAGGTGCACTGATTTTTCAAAAGAGTGTCAACAAAACTCACGCATATTTTATAGGTTCCTTTTCCCACCACTTTAAGGGTGTCTCGTATGGATCGGTAGTGGATGTGAAAATCATTTTCTTCTTTTCCTCATTCAAATCCTTTCTGCGTTTTTTCCTTTCTGCCTTTTTCAGATCACTCGTCTTATCCTTTTCTGAATGGTCACCATTTCCTCGATCTTTCTTTTCCATTTTTTTACCTTTTTGTAAATCTTTCATTTTTCTTAATTTCTAGACCTATTTTTTTTGCATTCTTATTATGAAAACATCAAACTGGAATTTAGAAAATTTTATAATACACTGAAAATTTAATTGCTACTTTCACATTTTCGAAAATGACATTTTCGTAACCACAAAATTATAATTTTAAATAGTGAAGATTTTCTTTTGTCTTTTTCTTTTCAGTGGAGACGAAAAATTCAAAAATTAGAAAAATTACTTCTTTATTTTTATTTTAACAAGAACAAATTTGTTCTATCCATTCTTTGTTTACAGAAACGTATCTACATTTTCATTTCGTTATTTCAAATCACAAAAATATAATAATTTTACAATTTGATTTTTTAATAATTTTAATTAGAGTTTTGTCACATGAATTCCATTAATAGTTGCATTTTGAGAATAGGCTTTCGTTCGACAAACACATTTTTCCCATTCTTCTCTGTCTTCGGGGTTTCCTGGACCCCATGCGTCACTTGGATTTGTTCCTAGGCTTAATCTGTCTTCAAAAGTTCCCTGAAAATTAACCAAATATTTTAAGGCCATGTATTAATTATCCGATCCCTACCTTACCGACATTTTCTTCTCTGCAACGTCACTTCCTAATTTATTAAGATATCAAATAAAAAATTTTTTAAATTGAAGTTAAAACGGCAAGTTAAGTTACCTTTAAGTTTAGAAATTTTGATGTTGATATCTCAATAAATTTTGAGGTTATGTCGCAGAGAAAAATATGTCGGTAAGGTAGGGATTTCAACGTATTAATATTTTTTTGATACGAAACTTTATTACGAAAATTGGAATTTTCGAATATATTAATAAAATTGATAAAACTCTTACCTTCCCACTAATAAGATAATAAATTGCGTATCCTGGTATGCAGAGCATACTGACTAAACAGGAACACCAACCCATTGTAATTGCCCATTCTGGATAATCAATTCCATTGTAAGTTAGTCTGGTGTTGAAGACGATTGCCGTTACGAAAATAAACTAAAATAATGTGAAATTATATTAAAAATGACACTTAATTATTATCCGATCCCTACCTTACCGACTTTTTTCTCTCTGCAACATTACTTCTAACTTTATTGAGGTATCAAATTGAAAATTTCTAAAATTAAAATTCGGTAAGGTAGGGATCGGATAAGTAATACATAGCCTTAATAATATCAAATTTATTTAAAAAATGTTACTGCTAAAATCGTGGGGGTGATGTACTTCCAACAGAGAGGCCACCAGAAGTTCAATTTTTCTCCAGTCATAAATTCAATGTCTCTTACAAAATTATCACAACCTGAAAAATATTTTTTTTATAGGTATTGCAAAATAAATGCACTTAAGTCTCACGTTAAGTCTCTTTTCCAACTCCTCATCAAGATTTCGGACCAAAGACCGGCAAAAATTTTAGGAAGGTCTAAACGCGAGAGTATCCTAACGTGAGAGTTGAGTGTAACTAAATAGTTCCACTGACCGTAAGTCCATCCAACAATTAAGACTTCTATGAAGCAAATTGATATGACAGAAATTGAGGCACTGTACCAATCGAACGTTTGTAAAATGTACATTCCACCCTGATTAAAAATGTAATTAAATAATTAGTATAGTGTATAGTAAAATTTGAAATACTGAGTATAGTAGAAATTACCATACAGGCTATATTTAAATAAGAATGAAAATTTTATATTAGGGCTGACTTACATTAGTGACGAACATAGTGGATCCCATGAACATAATAAAAATAGAAATAGCCGTAACTTGAAATTTGTGGTTTCGAAATTTCGGATAGGCGTCAGTCACACTGGAAATAATTGCTTCTATTTGCACAAACTGTTGAATATGTATATTTATTTAAAATCGATATTTATTTTAAATTTTTGTTTATATGAGTGCTTTTTTATTTTTACATTAAAAATATAGTAAAAAATCTTACACAACTGTCCATTCCGAGAAGATAGAGCATCAGAAAAAATAAAACGGCCCAAACATGAGGATACGGAAGCATTGTGATTGCTTCCGGATATGTCACAAATGCCAAACCTGGTCCTGTAATAAACAATAATTATTAGTTAATAAGGAAACTGAAATCTGATGTATTTGAATATTTTTGATTAATGTTTGTTAATATTTTTTGTTTTCAGATCTAGTTTATGGTGAATGGAGAATTTAATCGAAAATTTTGTGGGTAAGTTTTTTTTTTTATTTTATTAAAAATTAAAAATTAAAAATTGAAATACTTACCCGCGGTTGCAACGCTGGAAACTGGAACTCCTGTTTTATAGGACATAAAGCCTAGTACAGAAAATACTACAAAACCAGCAAAAATACTCGTCCCACAATTGAGAATAGGCACGAAAATCGAATCTCTGAAAATATAATTTTGATACACTCAGACTTCACGTTAGTGCCGGAGCATGTTTACGTTTCGAAGGACCTCACATTACTGCTAATCGATTGAGAGGGATAACCGAGAGGTGCAATATGAAGTCCGAGTGTAAATTAAAACTTTAACACCGATTTTTATAAACCACTTACAATCGATTATTGTTTCTAAAAGAATTGTAACTCGCCATGTTCACAATTCCACCCCATCCTGGACCTAATGAAAAAAAAATTTGAATCGCAGCATCAGCCCAAACCTGTAAATGGAAAATTAACTTTCATAATATTTCGATTATCTACTTATTTTTATATTAAAATTGTTTTCTTTTTTAACTCTCACTCTTAAATTCATTAATTGCGACCATTCAGGATAGATGTAAAAGAAAATTCCGTCCATTGCTCCTGGAAGTGTCACTCCTCTTATGAGAAGTATGAAGAGAATCACAAAGGGGAAGGTAGCGGTGAAGTAGACCACCTAAAGTTTTATTTTTTAATTTTAATGAAAAATGAAAAATTTTCCTAATATATTTTTTAATATTATTTTCTTTTGAATTTTTATTAATTTCTGACCTTGCCAACGGTTTTTACGCCGTTGCAAATGCAGAGAAAAACTATGATCCATGATATTAAATTGCATGTGAAAACTGGCCAAACGATTCCACCAATTTCACCTATTCCACTCGATATTTGAAGTATATGGTTGCTAAAATTAAAATGAACAATTATTAATATTTAGTAGTAATAATTCATAATAATTTAAAAAATATTAATAATTTTTTTAATTAAAAAAAAAACTTACTGAAAAAATTCATCAGCTGGTGTGGTAGGTTTTAAATTTCCTGCCCTAGTTGCATTTTTGTGAACTTCCATGTCCCCACCTAGCTACGTAAATTTAATGAAAATTTAATTTGAAATCTCTTTTTTAATCATTAGTTTAATACACCCGGACCCTAAGTTATTGCTCCTCGAATTACTGCGTCATTATTTAGCACGGACACGAACCTTTTTAGCACTGATACAGACCTTTTTTAGCACAGACACGAACCCTTTTACCACGGGCAGGTAACATAGAACATTTTCCAGCGTCGTTAAGTGTCGGTAACAGGAAATTGTATTTCGAATACAGCATGCATATCTACTATTTTATTTGAATTAAATAAAGTTAGGATCCTACCTTTAAGCAGTTTGGTGTATTCCACGGATTTTCACAATCCTCCCATGGTAATTTACTCCTGAGTGATTTAGCTAAGAATAAAAGTGGATAGGCAATTATTACGTTGTAGTACATTGTGCAGATTAAATTCACTATCACTATTGCAAAACCGGCGCCTGAAACATTAATAAAAACTTGATTATCCAAAGTAAAAGTTATTATAAAGCACTTTAAGGACATGTTTTATTTATCCGATCCCTACCTTACTGACATTTTTTTCTTTGCAACGTTACTTCTATTGAATATAAAATGGAGAATTTTCTTTTTATGTCAATAAAAGTTTAGGACCAGATAAACGTAGAGTCTTTAATTTTGAAAATTTTAAATTGGATAGCTGAATAAATTTAGAAGTAACGTTGCAGCAAAAAATGTCGGTAAGGTAGGGAGCGAGAAATTTGAAGATCAGTTTTCAAAATATAAATGGAACAGAAGATAGCATCTTTTATGATGGACGAAAATTAAAAAAAGGAATTTTTTCTAGAACCATTCATTTGTAATTTACTCCGTATCATCCCTTAAATCTAAAAAAATCATAAAAAATTCCCTAATTCGTGGAGTCTAAATTTTATTGATGATAATCCATCTTCTGAATGTCAAAAGACACCCTAAAAAGTTTCATCCCTCCAGCTTTTTTGGAACTCACCCCATATCATCCCTTAGAACTAAAAAATTCACCAAAAATTCCCTAATTCGTGGGGTTAAAATTTTATTGTTTATAAGAGGTCTTCTCAATATTGAAAGTCATCCCAAAAAGTTGTATCCCTCTAGCTCACTTGGAACTTTGGTGAATATAGGGTGAGTTGCAAATGAGCTGTGGGGGTGAAACCTTTTAGGGTGTCTTTTAGTATTGAAAATAATTATTATCATCAATGAAATTTTGACCCAACGATTTAGGGTAATTGTCTTGAATTTTTTTTATTTTAAGGGATGATGTAGGGTGAGTTGTAGATAATTAAAAAAACATTTTTTATATTTATTTATCGTAAAAGTTGCAAACTTCAGTTTCATAAATATAATACAATACCTTTGAAAATGGGACTCATTCTAAAGAGAGTTATACATCCAGTACTGCCAAATTGCCCCATTGAAGATTCCATGAAAAAAAGCGGAATGCCACATAGGAAAAGCATTAGTAAATATGGCACTAAAAATGCTCCTGAAAAATAATTTTTAATTAGATAAGATGTAAGAAAGAAGTCTAAATAATTTGTTTTATTTATATGAGAGATACGCCCTTCTTGATCTCTAAGCGACATACGCCCTTATCGACCCACGTGACATACGCCCTTTTT